>BMAO01030362.1:0-23798 GCA_019973975.1 Trichonephila clavata
TGGTGCTGTTCGTGAGAAGAGAGAAGATAGACGCACATAGATAGATAGATAGATAGATAGATACATACATAGATACGTTTGTTTACCTTCGAATTTTAATAGTGTAAGATTTGATCTAGATTTATGAGTATTCAATCAAATGAAGCATAATGAGAGAAGAAATCATAATGGAATGTATCAGTTTTTTATTTCTTTTTTCATGGGATCATTTTAGCATCATACAAAGAACTCTCCTTATAAAAAGTTGCAGTATTTATGCTAGAATATAATCAAACTTTAGATCAGGGGTCGGCAACCTATGGCACGCGTGCCACATGTGGCACGTGGTACAATTTTCAGTGGCACTCTGCACTACTCTACAAGTTTGTCAATTTGTGAGTGGTTGAAAGTTGATAAATTTGTAATGGATCTTCTTGACAGATAATTTCAAAGACAAATTTACAGCTATTTTGTAAATTATTGAATATCATTTCTGGAGAGTTTTAATTGTTTGAAAGAAAAAATTGCATGTTCTCTGCTTTCCTCTTTTGACTATACACATATCTAAATAAAAATTCTTTCCTCATATGAAAAATATTTTGAGTCCGCAAAGAAATTGTTTTGTAACTGGATGCCCAGAATCGTTTCAAATTGAAAGCCACAAATCATACCCCTGATTTTTCTGTATGAAAATAGAGCGGTGCAAGTACTAGGTTCGCATTAAAATGTGTATTTATCTCTTTTTATTTAATTTTATGAAAGGAAATGCTTCTATTTTATGTTATCTATTTCTTACTTACATAAATATGTTTAAAAATATATATGTACAATTTTAATTTTTCTGTTTTTGTTACAGGAACAGTTATATTTTATGCTGTTTATTTTTATTTTAAGAAATATATTTAAATGATGAAAAATTAATATTTAACAAAACTTTAAATCTATATTATTGACCCTATTCTCTAAATCTTGGTGCAATATCCCGGGAATGGAATTGTTTCACAAATGTCCTACTGTGTGTGGCACGCTGAATCCTATTGGTAGATTGGTTTGGCACGCCACTGCTAAAAGGTTGCCGACCCCTGCTTTAGATTAAGCACGTCCTAGGATGCAGAAATTAAGAATAAGGTAAGTGATACTTTTTTTTCTTTCGTAAGAATTTCATATCGAAAATTATTTTACAGCGTGGAAGTGTTTGTTCATTTTTATTTTAGTTACAAGGTTTTCTGTCGTTAGATTTCCCATTTAATGAATATTATAAATATCTCTAATGTCATACATTATTTGCTTCGTTTACTCAGACTCCGTTTGATTTTGTATTCAGTTATAAGTTTAATATTAAATATTTTACGTGATGTGTAATGGTTTGGCAATCCTTTGTTTACATATATATATATATACACTTGATTGAAAAATTTGCGTTCACCGGTATCAAAATCACACAAAAAAGGTAAATTTAATAGAAAAATAATTTTTTTCTAACAATATTTCAGCAGTTTTACTTTATTTAATATTGAGCATGCAAGGAATTCGTTAATTTTGAATTAAAACTACATAAGTAACGGGAGTTTTGTAGCAAAGTATACAAATCGTAGGCAGAAAAAGTGCGCGTTCACTATTTAAAATATTTTTGATTCTTGAAATTTTTATCAACGGGCGTTTTTGGTTAACCGGAGTTTTTGCATTCCGTTATTAAGTTAAATAGCTTTAAGAAAGCTGTGACGCAATAATTTTAACGTTTTTGTGAGATACGAAGCAATTCAAGGATATGAAAAATAAAAGGAAGGAAATTAGTATCAGTGAGCGTAAAATCATTGCGAAAATATGGAAAGATGGAATAAGTCGTATGGATATTGCCAGAGCCGTTAAATGGCAGTATTCATCCAACCAGCGTGTTAAATATATCTTGAAATCTACTGGAGTTTACACATTCAAACCTCCTTCACATGTTGTCCATCTAAATTCATATTCAGAGAAAAACTATGTATGATATCCTTGGCGAAAAAAATCCGCTTTTAGCTACAACTCAAATAGAAACTGACACTCACGAGAAGTTTAAGAAAAACATTTGTGCGGATACTGCAAGAAAAAGGCCGGATACCGTAGTCGACTGTCTTGCAGAAAGTCTTATATTTCAATAATTAACCGACTGAAACGGATAGCTTTTGCAAAAAAACATATTAATAAGCCCCCGGAGTTCGGGAGGACTGTAATATTCTCCAATGAGGGCAAATTTTGAATTTTTGGCATAAAAGGTCGTAAATTGGTATGGAGAAAAGTTTGCACAGCGCTTCAAAAAGTGCATTTAAAACCAACGGTAAGGCACGGCGGCGGTGGTGTTATGGTGTGGGGGCGCATGGCGAGCAATGGTGTTTGAAAATTGGAATATATCGAATCAATTATGAACAAATAGGATTAACTCGGTGTCTTAAAGGCAGTTTAAAGGAAAATGCCACCAAACTCGGCCTAGGATTGTCGTTTCGTTTCCAACATGACAACGATCCTAAGCATGCCACTGAGATTGTGAAGCTTTGGGTCCTGTATAATGTCCCAAATCAACTGCACTCGCCTCCGCAGTCACCTGGTCTGAATCTTATACAATACCTATCGGATTTTATGGAGCGTAGGATTCGTCAACACAATATATCTAGCAAGGATACGTTGAAGAGTGTCCGAAGATAAGTCCTAGACATGCTAATTCCATGCCGAAACGATTTCAGGATGTTTTCAAAAGACAGGGTTAGCCAACCAGCTATTAAATAGCTTATTATCCTAATAATTTTTACATTTATACTAAAACTGTGAACGCAGAATTTTTCTACTTGATTTTTGTTGTTATCGCTACAAACCTGTCTTTCTTTTAAAAGCTATGAAAGCAAACCGAGTTTACTTTTGTTGTTTTGAATACTTAGAATGAACTATATAAAATATAATTCTAAAAAATTATCAAATTCTTGTTTAAAATTTTTTTTCTTTGTTTATGTAAGCAGTAGTAGGTGAACGCAGACTTTCTCTGGAAAGTATATATATATATACATAAGATCCGGCTTGGGGCCCAAGACCTGATCTTGCGGGGGGGGGCAGTTATTTTCCGTTACGCCACTGTTCTTATACTGTATTATGTTTCATCATTAGTAATTACTTACAATTATTTATTAACACTACTAAAAAAATTCTTTTTAACGGAATGATAATAATGCCCGGCCTTCTAAGCAAATATAATTTACAAGATAATGCTATTCGTTCAACTTCAAATAGAATCATTAATTTGGAACATATTTTGTTAACTTGCATAAAATATGCTATCACAGGAAGAAACTCTGGAATATATACTTCAAATAGATTCCCGAAGTTTTATCACCTTCAGGGAACTTTTAGAGAAAGCAGCATCGAATAAAAATAAATTCAGAATTTTTTTACAGAGCTTGAAATATTTTGATATCTATTGATTGCAGAAAGTAATGCGTAAAAAAAAGGGATAATAGCCTCTATCCATCATCATAGAAATATTGTGTGATTGCGATCAGAGGGGTTAATAGCCTTTGTTGCTCCATATCCCATTAAAACTGTAACTGTAACTTTAAAAAAATTCAGTTATATTATTTATGATTAATTATTTGTATTGTAAAAAATAAATTTCACTTCATTTATTTATTTATTTTTAAAGTTTTTGGTTGGTAAAAAAATAATTTCGGTTCTTGTAAGATTCACAGAACATTGCAAAAAACATTCAAGTTCCATACAGCGACGCTTGAAATATAGTAAGAACGCTTTATTTGAGGTAGCTTCATATCAATCCTTCAAGGTTTCATTTTAATGAGAACCAGTCAGAATTCTAGGGACATCCACCTGTGAAAGCACTTCCGGGTCCCCGGAAGAAAGGGGTGCGATCTTAACCCAATTCCCACCTCTTGGGCAGATGTTCGGAAGTGGAATGCACTCTCTAGCTCGTTGAGATCTTTTCCTAACTCCTGCAAGAGTTTCTAACGAGAAGACCCAACAAAAGATGAGTTTAGGAAAACTCATACACAGGACAGTGATCAGAATTCAAAGCTTTTTTAACGCACAATTACAACAGTATTAGTAGTAGTTTATAGTAAAAACCTTTATATACACAAGTGAAAATTTTTTTATGCGAGTTAAAATAATCCATAGCAATATTTAAATATCTTCAAAAGATGTGTTTTTCAATTATCTTTTCTTTAAATTCTCGTGACCACATGGTAGCCTATTGGTTATGAACACAAGCTTGTGGACGTTGTGTCACAAGTTCAAGCCTAGTGCCACTGAAGACACGCCGTGTAGAGGGGCCGGCGATCGTTAGATCACAGTCTCAAATGTTCATATCGAGTCTCAAATGTTCTCCCGTTTGTGTGGTGGGGGCGCCACGGTAGCAAAGTGGTCTAGGCATCGGATCGTGGCTAGTGTGTCATGAGTTCGATCCCAGTACCACTGAAGACCCGCCGTGTAGGGGTGGGATGCACGTTAAATCTGACGAGAGCTCAAACGTCCTCCCGTTGGTGTGGTGTGGTAGTTAGGAGAGGGGGTGCCAGCTCAGGTGTCGTCCGCGTCGCTTGACCATGATTCAAAATTACGCGGACCGTCCCCAAAAGCCCTCGTGTAGCTGAACAGTGGGACGTTAGTATTCACTCACCCGTGTGGTGTGGGAGTTAAGAGAGGAGGGTGGCTGCTTAGTTGCCGTTCTCGTCATTTGACCGAGGTTCAAAATGACGATGTCCGTCACCAACAACTCTCGTGGTGCTTCATAGTGGAAAATAATATAACTCTCACTCACTCCCCTGAATTCTCACAAACCAATTCACTTGAAGTTTGGGTTGCTATCATCAAAAGAACTTTTTCTGCCATTTTATGAGGAAAAAATTATCAGTTGTAATTAAATGTCTTGTTCATAAGATACCCTTTTAGGTGCAGCAACAGAGAGTTTCAATGCGTGGGAATGACAGATGGCGTAGAAATTACGGAGATCCAGTTCCCGAAAAAGGACGTGGGGCCGTGGTAGCCTAGTGGTCAAGGTAACAGACTCATGGCCGTCGTGTCCTGAGTTGGAGCCTAGTGTCGCTGAGACCCGCTGTGTAGAGGAGCGATGCACGTTAAATCTGTAGAGAGCTCAAACGCTCAACCATTGGTGTGGTGTGGAAGTTAGGAGAGGGGTGCCAGCTCAGGTGTCGTCCTCGTTACTTGATAATGGTTCAAAATTATGAGGTCCGTAACCAAAAGCTCTCTTGTAGCTGAACATGCAACGTTAATATTCACTCACTCTCCCAAAAGAGGTCGTATCAGAGTCAATAAATAAATTAACAGAATGCTGTAATCATTTGAGGGAAGACAGAGATGAAAACGATATAAATTTAACAAGCTGCATAGTTTGCTTTATAAGTCTGTTCGCTGCCCATTTAAGTTGGCCAGTACTTACTTTTGGGACGATGACGAGGCTTGAGATGTGGTATCCAAAATCTCCAAACTACCCCATCACGCCAACGAGAGGACATAGAGCTTCGACAGATTTAATGTGCATCGGCCCCCACAACATGGCGGGTCCTCAGTGGCATCAGGACTCGAATCCACGATACTTCGGTTACAAGTTCGTGACCAGAACCGATAGGCTACCACGGCCACCCCCTCCGGTCGAAGTGGGCGTAGAAACCGAGCAATACGCTTTGAGAAAAGTTGGGTTTCGATTGAAAGTTGAAATCCCAAAATTATATATAAAAAGGAAGGAAAAAAAAATAGGAATATAATGCAAAATTAAATTTTAAGCATCTTTTACTTAAATACCTTTAAGTTCTTAAATATAAAATTATATAAACGACACATCGTGTTATAGATGGGTTGGAAGGTATGATGAAACCAGGGAAAATCGAGAAGAATTTTGACAAAAATCTATGAATTAATAAAAAGAGAGCAGCTATCGTAACTAATCAATTTCCAGAGTTGAGAAAAACCGATGGAATCTTTCGTGTGATTAAGAAATGATTGGTTTCATTGGCGGCAGTGGAAACCTAGTGGAGATGATCACGAACTCGTGACTGAAGACCCACAGTGTAGAGGAGGCCGATTAATGTTAAATTTAACGAGGCCCTTCCGTTGATGAGACGTGGTAGCTAAGAGAGGGGAGTGTCACACACAGATTCATTCTTGAATTCCTCATTCATGTCCTCATTCTTGATCCAGGTTCAAAATGCGGAGTTCCGTCACCAATAGCCCAACGGTAATAAAACAGTCACCCACTTGGCGTTAGAGCCATATTTGGCAAAGCACGCGCTTCGCCAAACTCTTGCTAGTTTACCAAGTATTACAAAGATATAGTCGCCCATCCGGTAGAGGGGTTAGCGACGCTGGCTGCTGTGCCGTAGGGCCTGGGTTCGAATCCCGGAGAAGACATGGATGTTTGTAAATGTATAGTGCCTTCGCGGCATGGGGGTACTCTCTAAATAGCCGTCGAGCCGCAAGTCCTCTCGTGTGGTTGGTGGAAGGTGAAGAGAGGTTGGAATCCCCTGGACCCCTCCCAGGGTGTTCTCCCTCAAAATTTGGGTGGAACCGAGCCAAAATGTACTATCACCTGCATGGTGCTCAAAACTACGGCTAACGACAGGCGTACAATATAGCCCGATACCATTATGTATTTCGTGGGCCTCGATCTGACTACGTCAGACAGGTGGCATTAGCAACAAAAATATATCTGTAATTAAAGCGCATAAAAAATGTGAGCAAAAATGTGTTCAAACAAAAGAAAAGAAGAAAAAGTGAGGAAGTAGGAAAAAAGTTCGCTAGAGCATCCCGAGATCTGATAGGAAAGATCAGTCGGGTACCGCAGGATAAATAAGGTTGAAAAGGAAAATTGATTTCTATACTGCGCTAGCGTTGAACCTGCATCAGTACTCAGATCAGTACTGATGCAGGTTCGAATACACAAGTGTCCAGATTAAGTTTATATATAAACAGAGCAAAATATATTAAAAATTATAACTAATAAGAAAAATTATGAGTCAGAGGAATCTTAAATTTTATGTTCTTTTACGGTGCAATTTATCAGTTCTACGACATCCCAATTTTTATTTTGATCTTACTGTAACAGGAGAATAGAAAACTATATTAAAAAATCACACACACGTACACAACAAGCATTTTATCATCCCCTAAAACAATAAATAGTTTTAATTCCCGATTCGTGCGAAAAATATCTATTTCTTAAAATAAAAGCCGAATTTATTGAAAGGAAAGAACCTTATGTGTGTGTGTGAAAGCTGAAAAAAAAAACGCTTTCATAAACTATCCAAAATTATAATTTTTGTTCTCAGAATACATTTTATTTTAAAATTTAAAAAACAAATTTAGGAAATGCAAAGTCTTCTCATTGCACACTTATACAGTTAAATCGTCAAAAAGAAGGGGAAAAAAAGGGGGGGGGATCAGTGTTTTCTTAATTCTAACAAATAACAAAAAGTTTTGGAGGGAAAACTAAAAAAAAAAAAAAAAAACTTGAGTTGATACGTTTTAAAGCACAAGATATATTTATACAGCACATTCACATGTTAAGAGCTCACATTTGCTTGAAAAGAATGTGCAGTTTTTAAATTTCACAGTTAAGACGATTATTATCTTAATTTTCTAAATACAAATTAACAAAACAAGTTAATATAAAAACACAGTTCCGTTGAGTAACAGCACATTATTTCTATTAAGAGTCAAAAAAGAGAAAATGAAATTTTGTACAAAAATTCGTTCATATTCACACAGATTGAAAAGACTTTAAAAAAAAGAAAAAGAAACTATTGGAATTTATATATATAAAAAAATTTAAAAAAAGGCGCAACTCAATCTCCTCTTCCCCGAATTTGAAAGAATGCCCCCCCCCCCACCTTCCTTCGAGCATCGCGTCTTTCCGACCTCCTGAAGAATATTAAATCGTCAAGAGCACAAGAGAAGAACCCTTTCGCGGAAGATCTTACTCGGAACCAAACTTTCGGTTCGGTACAGTGAAACCCTCCCTTCGGGGAAGGGGTTGAAAGCCAGGAGGGCACAATGGCCACGCAGAGCTTCCGGGAGGAGGCCGCGCTTGAGGGACCCAGTGTTTTGAAGAGATCCACTGGTAAGTGTTCGTTTTTGTCATCGCAATTATTCAATAAAGGGAGCAAAATATGAGGATTCGCTTTAAATTTTATCAATTTCTATATAGAGCCACGTTGGAATTCCACTGCGCGCGATCTCCTTGCGGATTAAAACATATTACAACTCGTTTCCGGAGTCTTCTTACTCAGTGCCGTTTTAAGCTCCTTTCGGGCCTGGGAGAAGAAAATCTACTGGCTCCTTTGACACTGGACGATCAAAATTTATAACCAGAAAATATGGTTTTCAACTTATCCGGGTCCACCCCAAGCGCCCAATGAATAAACCGGCACTGATCTTATTCTTCTGATACGGCCTGATGTTTTACTGTTAATAGAAACAACTTTTCCATAAAAAACAGAGGGAAGATTTTTTTTTAAAATATGAATTATTAAAAAAAATCACTGTAAAATTAAAATTTCAGGTGTTTTTTTTTTCACTTCTAAACCTCGGGTCGGAAAACCACGGCTCATGAGTCACATGCGGCTCTTTGCACAGACGAGAGGTCCTCAACCCCCGGGTCGCGGACCGGTATCGGTCCGTGAATCAAATGGTACCGGGTCGGCCAAGAAACATTAAAATATTTCCGTGAAATTTATTTTCTGTGGCGTATTTATGTCAGGTTTGTATAACTTTTCATGGACATCGCTTTATATTCCATTTTAAATCACTTTATGTTCATTTGTTGGTACAACTGCATTTTATTCTGAAGGCATATTTAACTACAATTAAATCAATATTATTAAATCAAAACAATCTAAAATATAAACAATCAACGTCCCACCCTTAGTGGGTTGCGGTAATATTACCAAACGTCGACCGGTCCGCTGCGATAAAAGGGTTATGAAGCGCTGGCGTAGATAATTAAGGCTCTTCACACTTCTCCCTCTATTGTATTACTTTAAAGAAATTATATCTGCAAAAATTTATTGGCTTTCCTTTATAATGATCTGTTGAAAAAATTTACCTGCATTTACATATACATTTAAGTCGGCTCGGGGACTTAGAGGTAGCGTGCCCGCTTCGTAAGTCCAAGTTTGCGGGTTTGATCCCGGCTTGAATCGATAGACTTTCTCTTTTTTCAAAAATCGTTGGCACACATGTTATATGATTATGTGGCTTGTAAAAGATCCCTTGAGTATCAATTTGTGTCTAGTACCTTCGTCAAAACTAAATAACGGCAATATTTAGCATCCGACGAGGGCTTAAATTAAAATAAATTCAAGTATCTAAATTTAGTAGTGAGAGCCGCCACGGAGAGGGTGCCACCATGAAATGACTCTCAAATTTGGGGATTTGCAGTGTCTGCAAAAGTTTAGTTGCCAATTTGCAGCCCATTAAGGAGAAAACATATATATTTGAATATTTGATTGGCTTGAGACAATTACTTCTGTAATCAATTGTTTTACATTTTACAAAGTTTACTAAGAATCAAGGAAAATATTAGAATTAGTTCTAAGAGCCAGTAAAGGTTCAATTGACTAATAAAAATGGGAAAACGCTGCTCAAAGCTGACCCCCAGCAATATTTACTTATTCGCATGCATGAGTTTGGAAGTTTTCATGAATGCACGCATTGAATCCCCAATAGAAGATACAAAACACATTCTATCCTTTATGATATACTGAAGGATTAGCAAAAAATGGGGTGAAATGGCTTTTAATGAAATACACACATCTCTGTGAATTCTACTTATAATTGTGAACATTAAAAATAAAGCGCTTGTGGTTTAATTAATACGGAAATTTTTTTTCACGGGCTTGAAAATTTAATTTTCAAAATTATGATGCATATAAATGGTTGTTTGATCCCTCAGTTATCACCAAGAATGCTTTCCATATGATCGCCAAGTCATCAGAAATGGTTCCCCAAGTGGCTAAAAAGGATGCCCAACACATTGAGACGTATTTTTGTCATTGGAGACCATGATACTTATGTTATGTGAGAACACATCAAAGACAAATTAAAAGAACTACATAATGCATGTAAGTTGCAGTTTTACAATTTCACCAATGAGTACGAACAGAGCTATAGAATTAGTACAACGGGGGTTGGTCCCACTCCTAGTTACAATAAAATAAATAAATTAAAAGTAAAAAAACTTTTTTAAAAACAAGCTTTTATTTAAAAGCGCTAAAAAGAATAAAATAAACTTTTCCTTTAAAACTTTTCTTACTATCAACTTAAAACGTCATTATACAATTTATCTATATATATAAAGGAGAAAAGCGACTCACTGACTGACTGACTGACTGACTAATCACGAAATCTCTGGAACTATTCAACCTACAGACTTGAAATTTGGTAGACATGTTCCTTCGATAGAGTAGACATCAGCTAAGAAAGGATTTTCCGAAATTCGAAACGCAAGGGGCGTTACGGGGGGTTAAGGGCTTTAATAATAATTGTTTCCATGTTTAAACTACTTGATGTACAATCTTGAAATTGGGTAAGCGGATTCCTTTCAGAGAGTAGAGATCCGCTAATAAATGAGTTTGGTGAAAATTGCCCCCAAGTGGCGTTGAGGGGACTTAAGGGGCGTTATAGATAATTATTTCCGTTTTTAAACTATTAGACGCACAGTCTTTATATTTGATAAAGAGATTTCTTTCCTAGAGTAGAGATCAGCTACAAGAAGGTTTTGTGGAAACAGACCTCTAAGTGGCGTTGCAGGGGAATAAGTGGCGTAAGAGATAAATATTTTCGTTTTTAAACTATTTGACCTACCTGCTTAAAAATTGGTAGGAATCTTTCTTTCATGGAGTAAATATCCACTACAAAAAGGGTTTGGAGAAAATTGACCCCCAAGGGGGGTTGCGGGGGGTTAAGGGCAGATATAAATAATTATTTCTTTTTTTAAATTATTAGACTCACAGTCTTGAAATTTGGTGAGCAGATTCCTCTCATAGGATAGAAATACACTACAAAATGTGTTTTGTGAAAATCGACCCCTAGGTGGCGTTGCGGGGGTTCAAGGGGCATTATTGATAATTTTTTTGCATTTTTAATTAATTGGACACACAGTCCTCAAATTTTGATAAGCAGATTCCTTTCATAGAGTGCAATTCCCCTACAAAATGGGTTTTGTGAAAACAGACCCAGAAGTGGCGTTGCGGGGGCTCAAGTGGCGTTATAGACAATTATCCCCATTTTTAAACTGTTCAACGTACAGTCTTGAAATTTAAAAAGCAGATTCCTTTAGTAAAGTAGAGAACCGCTACAAAATGGGTTTCGCGAATATCAACTACCAAGTTTAATTTCGGGAGATTAAGAGGCGTAATCGATAAATATTTCCATTTTTAAACTGCTTGATCATCCTGCTTGAAAATTGGTAGGCATGTTCCTTTCATGAAATAGAGTTCCTCTAACAAAGAGTAAAATGAAAATTGACCCCCAAACATGCTTGCGAGGGGTCAAGAGGAGTTACAGAAAAAAATTCCTGTTTTTAATTGTTAGACCCATATACTTGAAATTTGTTAAGCATGTTTCTTTTGTTGAATAGGGATCCACTAAGAGTAAATTTTAAGCAAATCAAGAGTTCTGGGGGGTTGCAGGGGGTTACTGGGACGTATTGACAAAAAAATTACTTTTTTCGAGCTACAAGGACTATAATAATGAAAATTGGTTTGCATTTTTCTTTTGTTGAATTTAAATACGCTAAGAGCGGTAATTTTGGAAAACGGCTTTCAACGGGATTACGGGGATATTTATAGTAAAACTTTTGCTTTTTTCTGTTAGATTTAGACTTGAAATTTGGCTTGCATGTTCAATTTACGGAGTACCGAAAATTGTTTTTGCGGGAAGTTTTTTTGAGTTACGAAAGAGCAAACATCATTCTATGCTTCAATTTTAGAGATTTTTAGAAAATACAAATTAGATGAGTTCTGCCCTTTTTTTTTTATCAACAGGCGACAGTTACAGGTATAAGTATATTTTTCAATTCAATCGAATTCTTAATGCTAGGACTTATATATCAATAATTTATACATATATATAAGCAGTAGAAATTTATAAAACATCATGAAATACCCAGCGAAGCGGGCGGGTAACAGCTAGTATGATATAAAAGCTTGTCGCAATATTTAAGTACTCGTATTTACTTAGTTTGAATTTTTAAAGATTAAAATCAGTCAGGTCTAGTTATTTATTTTACTTGTTTATCTACACAGGTAAATCTCGCGACAAGCTTTTATATCATATAAATTGTGTAATGACGTTATAAGTTGATAGTAAAAAAAGTTTTAAAGGAAAATTTTATTTTATTCTTTTTAGCGCTTTTAAATAAAAGCTTGTTTTTAAAAAAGTTTTTTTACTTTTAATTTATTTTTTACTTTTTAGTTATCGCTGGACAGGCTTCTCAGCCTGTTCAACTCATTCAACGTTGGCTCGCCATCCCTGGTTTAGCTGAATAAGTTCTCCCAAAAAGGGTATTAGACGAAAAACGCAATCTTTTTAAATCCGTAATTTTTAAGCAATATTTTCAATCTTCGTGCAGATCTTGGGTAATATTGTTCTACATACGAAAAAAAGTTTTTGTGAGATTATCTTCATAAATGACGAAGTTATTCAATGTTTAATTAAAATTTTGACTATTTTTTGAAAAATCATAAAGAATATGTTATTTATTTGAAATATTTTGAAGGTAAGGGATATATTTCTCTAACATCTTCGAAGAAAAATCTAGTTATTTATTAAAAACTTCAAAAGTTATTTAAAGATTTGTATTAATCAATAAAATGCTTAAAATTCAAAACGCATGTTGCAATCAAAAAAGCAAGTTTTATCAACTAATGATAATTTTTTGTTGGACATTGAATATCTTCTAGGTAAGAATCTATTTTTTTAATTGCTCAGGTCATCTTTAGAAACTTGATTTTGAAAAAATAATTAACCATCGCATTATTTTTATACAGTCAGACCTCCATGTATAACGAACCTCTATTTTGGGAGTTTCTCTATTTTAAGAACTTTTTCCTGGAACCAAGCACATATTACTCTTTTCTTCGTAAAATAACTCCAAATTTAACGAAATTTTTCTTCGAAGATTCGATTCTTTTTCTCTCCTTATTTTTAAAACATTTCAAGTCATTTTGCAAATTATTCTCTTTTGGCACATTTTATGGATATCAATAACCTTGAACTAGTTTTAAAATGTGTCTAACTCATCTAAAGAGACAAAATTGCCGTAATTTTTCAAACAAAAAAAAACTCAAATAAAATTAACAGATTCTATCTTTAATTAAATTTAAGGACACATGTCGTAGTGTGTGTTTAGATTGCTGGTGATAAAATGAAGTATATTTAAATTACATGCAGGCTTAAAATTAGAAAAAAAATTCATTCATTTTAATATAAAATTATTTTTTTAATTGAAAGTACATTGCATTTCTGGATAATATTTTTCTCTTATTGTTTTCCTAGTGGATTCCTTTTTGATGGGTAAGATATGTCAAAAATGACCTTTCCGATTCCGTAATTATTTTTTGTCTGAGTTTCATAGATTAAAGTTAGATAAATTTTTTAAAGAATTTCCACAATACTCCATCTCAGTTTAACTTGGCAGCGTTGAGAAAGGTATTTAATGTACCAATCTACTTGCAAAACAGCTTTACTTTTTTTGTTTTGGATTTAAATCCGAGTAAATAGATAGAAATTTGTTAAAAAAATTGCATACATTGTAGAAATTAGATTATTTTTACGTTGTAGAAATGTAATTATTTTTTAGACAAAGTTAATTAATACAGTCATTAGCGCAACGTTATGAAATTCCAGTTTGGTTGAAAACCGATATTCGACGCCAACTTTTGTCATTGTTGTAATAATAACATAATTACAACAATGCAGATATATCGAAGTTGGCGCCCAAAACTAGTTTAACGTTTTTAATTAATGTCTTTTTAATTAATTGCCATATCGAAATATAAATGGTCAAAACATGCATTGCCATCCAAACTAAACGTGTATACAAAATTTTAGCTTGTTGTGGTGAAGATATTAGCTTCAAAATTGAGTTGCAAGATTCCACCCGAACAAATTACATACATACATACAGTGTAAGTTAAATAAAAGCTTGTAATAAATTAAAAGTAAAAAACCTTTTTAAAAACAAGCTTTTATTTAAACGCGCTAAAAAGAATAAAATAAATTTTTCTTTAAAAATTTTTTTACTATCAACTTATAACGTCATTACACAATTTATATGATATAAAAGCTCGTCGCGAGATTAAAGTACTCTTATTTACTTAGTTTGAAATTTTTAAAAATTAAAATCAATCAGATCAAGTTTTGTAATTTACTTGTTTATCTGCAGAGGTAAATCTCGCGACTATTTTATATCATATAAATTGTGTAATGACGTTATAAGTTGATAGTAAAAAAAGTTTTAAAGAAAAATTTATTTTATTCTTTTTAGCGCGTTTAAATAAAAGCTTGTTTTTAAAAAGGTTTTTTTACTTTTATTTTTAACTTTTTAGTTATCCCTGGACAAGTTTCTCAGTCTATTCATCTCATTCAACGCACCATTATTGCTAGGTGTTTGCCGGCTATTTTCGAACAGTCTAGCTAAATGAACTCTCGCAAAAAGTGTACTAGTCGAAAAACACAATTTTTTCTTAAATCCGTAATTTTTAAGCAATTTTTTTCAATCTTCGTACAGATCTTGGGTAACATTGTCCTACACACGAAAAAAAAGTTTTATGAGATTTTCTTCATAAATGACGAAGTTGTTAAATGTTTCATTAACATTTTGAGTATTTTTTGAAAAATCGTAAAAAAAAAAAAGTTTTTGGCATTTTATATTTTAAATGACTGATTCTAAAAAAGCAAAGCATGAGCTGTTTTAGTACGGAATGTCAATTCAGTTAAAAAAAATTCAAGCGCAACGATTTAGACATTATTTTCATAAAAACGCATCGACTTTGTCATATTTAAAAACAAGATATCAATCATTGGCATGGCCAAGTAATTTTAGCGCGTTTTTCACATGTTGTATTTTACAATAATGTAACTAATGAACTTTTTACTAACAGAAAGTAGTACTGTACTAAAAAAAACAAATTTAAAAATGATTAAATTTAAATATGATTCGGCTCATCTAGGCCACAAATGCGACCAAATGCCGAAAACCCAAGGTCAATCGGTTGCTTATTGGCTGAGATAAAGGTACGACAAAATATGGAAGGACGACGAAATTTGCGTCCTAATAGCACTTTTGTTCCACTACGTGAAAAACGCGCTAAAAAATCGTAAGAAATACAAATATTAATATTTTGTAAAAAACATTATACCGTATCGATACGAAATAAATGATCTTTCCTATTCTGTAATTATTTTTTGCCTGAGTTTCATAGATTAAAGTTGGGTAAATTTTTTAAAGAATTTCTACAATGCTCCATCTCAGTTTAACTTGGCAGCGTTGAGAAAGGTATACAATGTACCAAACTACTTGAGAAATAGCTCTACTTTTTTTGTTTTGAATTTAAATCCAAGAAAATAGATAGAAATTTGTAAAAAAAATTTCATACGTTGCAGAAATTAGATTATTTTTACGTTGTAGAAATGTAATTATTTTTTAGACAAAGTTAATTAATACAGTCATTAGCGCAACGTTATGAAATTCCAGTTTGGTTGAAAACCGATTTTCGACGCCAACTTTTGTCATTGTTGTAATAATAACATAATTACACAACAATGCAAATATATCGAAGTTGGCACCCAAAACTAGTTTAAAGTTTTTAATTAATATCTTTTTAATTAATTGCAATATCGGTATATAAATGGTCAAAACATGCATTGTCATCCAAACTAAATGTGTATACAAAATTTCAGCTCAATGTGATGAAGATATGAGCTTCAAAATTGAGTTGCAAGATTCCACCCGAACAAATTACATACATACATACATACATACATTGTAAGTTAAATAAAAGCTTTTTATAATAATAATAAATTAAAAGTAAAAAAAAACTTTTTTAAAAATAAGCTTTTATTTAAATGCGCTAAAAAGAATAAAATAAACTTTTCCTTTAAAACTTTCTTTACTATCAGCTCATAACGTCATTACACAATTTATATGATATAAAAGCTTGTCGCAAGATTTAAGTACTCGTATTTACTTAGTTAAGAATTTTTAAAAATTAAAATCAATCAGGTCAAGTTATTTATTTTACTTGTTTATCTCCTCAGGTAAATCTCGCGACAAGCTTTTATATCATATAAATTGTGTAATGACGTTATAAGCTGATAGTAAAGAAAGTTTTAAAGGAAAAGTTTATTTTATTCTTTTTAGCGCATTTAAATAAAAGCTTATTTTTAAAAAAGTTTTTTTTACTTTTAATTTATTTTTTACTTTTTAGTTATAGCTGGACAGGTTTCTCAGCCTGTTCATCTCATTCAACGCTGGTTCGCAATCCCTGGTTTAGCTGAATCAATTCTCGCAAAAAGGGTATTAGACGAAAAACACAATTTTTTTTAAAACCGTAATTTTTAGGCATTTTTTTCAATCTTTCTAAAGATTTTGGGTAATATTTTTCTACACACGAAAAAAAAGTTTCGTGAGATTATCTTCTTAAATGACGAAGTTATTAAATGCTTAATTAAAATTTTGACTATTTTTGAAAAAATCTTTAAGAAAAAAAGTTTTTGACATTTTATTTTTTAAATGACTGATTCTAAAATACCAAAGCATGAACTGTTTGGGTACGGAATGTTGATTCATTTAAACAAAAAAAATTCATGCGCAGCAATTTAGACATCATTTTCATAAAAACGTATCAATTTTGACTCATTTTTAAAAAAAATCTTTAAAAACACAAATATTATTTTGTAAAAAAAACTGCACGTATCGTGGCGAAATAAATGATCTTTCTGATTCTGCAATTATTTTTTGTCTGAGTTTTTTAAAAAAAATATTGCTGTTTTAAAAACGTCAAAACTCCAAAATAAAAAAAAATCCCCTATTGGTTCTTCATTTTGCGTCGCCAAGCATAGCAGAATAAGCAGCGCACAGGGATAAGACAATTATGCGTTTTAAGGTTTTTAGTTAATATCTTTCCAACTAATTGCAATATCGGAATATAAATGGTCAAAACATGCATTGTCATCCAAACTAAACATGTATACAAAATTTCAGCTCAATAGGTTGAAGATATCAACTTCAAAATTGAATTGCAAGATTCCACCCGATCAAATTACACTGATACATTGTAAGTTAAATAAAATTAACAGATTCTATCTGTAATTAAATTTAAGGACACATGTCACAGTGTGTGTTTAGATTACTGGTGATAATATGAGATATATTTAAATTTTTTACTTGTAGGCTTAAAATTAGAAAATTTCTTTAAAATATTCATTCATTTTAATAAAAAATTATTTTTTTAATTGAAAATACATTGCATTTATGGATAATATTTTTCTCTTATTGTTTTCCTAGCGGATTTCTTTTTTATGGGTAAAATATATAAAAAAATGATCTTTCCGATTCTGTAATTATTTTTTGTCTGAGTTTCATAGATTAAAGTTAGATAAATTTTTTAAAGAATTTCTTCAATACTCCATCTCAGTTTAACTTGACAGCGTTGAAAATGGTATACAATGTATCAATCTACTTGAAAAATAGCTCTACTTTTTTTTTTGAATTTAAATCGAAGAAAATAAATAGAAATTTGTAAAAAAATTGCATACGTTGTAGAAATAAGATTATTTTTACGTTGTAGAAATGTAATTATTTTTTAGACAAAGTTAATTAATACAGTCAATAGCGCAACGTTATGAAATTCCAGTTTGCGCATCGAAGAAATCCCATTTTTACGAAGCCAATAATTTGGCGCCAATTCATTTTATTAATATTTTTTTTAAGCAATATAATATAAATGGTCAAAACATGCATTGTCATCCAACAACGTGCTACAAACAGCTCAGTTTGAAGTTATCAGCTCTTTGAGTTGCGACCCCAAAAACTTCAAATACACTCTTACATAATTAATTAATAGTTATATTTATAAAATGAGTAAAAGACAATGTATGAAATTATGTAAATTTCATTAATCCAGAACGGATTAAGGTATGAGGACATGGCGGTAAAAGTTTGCAAGCCCATGGGCTCAAGAGTCTAAGAACTAAAATTGGGAAAAGAGTCCCTTACTTTAAATTCTCAAATAAAATGTAATGATAATAATAAAATTTAACGGCTAAAGAAAAATCTTAACTGTTTATTAAAAAAATTAAAACCTTATAAAAAGCTTACAATTTTACTATAGAATTTGATTTCTCTTTGGCGAATTCATCAATTATATTTGCCGTATCTATTTTGTCTAAAACATTTTGTTCTGTATATAATAAGACCATGTTGTTCAATTTGTCTTTTCTTTAAGAGTACTTCTTAAATTATTTTTAACACGTTTTATAAAACTGAAAAAATCTTTCACCTCATGCATTCGATAACGGTATTGTTAAAAATATTTTCAAAAGTATTTTTACATTAGGATTTCTCTTGCAACTCAATAAATTTCGGGGGGGGGGGAGTATTCATTACGTCTTTCTTTTCTTTTCTTGCCCCAATTCATATCTTCAAATTTAAAAGATTTAGTATCATCTTTGTAAGTTTCCTTTAATTTTTGTTTTGCTTTCTTATTAATATTTCAGGTTTACTTTCACCAAAATATTTTTTGTCTTTTTACTGCCTGCGAGCTTGTCCAGGTTCCTCTTCAAACGAGAGCCCTGTAAATCAGTTGCTCTTTGTCTATGTTTCCACATTCATTTCTGAAACATTGAATATAATTTTCTAGAGATTTTAATAAGCTAGATCTTTTTAATTATTTACACTCAACTTATTGCAATGATTTGGTATTAGCATTTATTCTCTGGGGTATGGTATTCCCAATCATGGTTATTGGGGAAGTTTCCTATTTTTCCATCTGTTTTTAATCGCCTCTAGTATTGTGGTCTTTTTCCCTCTTTCGTATCACGGATTTCAGCCAGGACAGCTTTTAACTTGCCACTAAGGCCTAAATTCAACTAATTTGAAATAGTTTGCCTTTTGAACAAGAAATATCTTTATCATGTAACTTCATTTAATTTCATTAGTAAAATACACTACAGGAAATAAAAATCCCTTCTCAATGAAATATTTATGCTGTGTCAACGAAATTTGGTAGGTGTGTTTATACATCTGAAAGATAACTTTGTTTCTAATTTTTCGCTATGCGCAAAACGGTGGCGCTAGTTGCACCACGTGGTGGATATAAATCAAGTGTACTTTAAATACCTACTATAAAGTTCGTGAGTGTTATTTATCGTTGAGATTTGACGTAGTGAATTGATGCTAGTCCTAAATGACTTTAAGACGACGAATAAGCCATTATCAACAGCTCGCTGAGTTTGAACACGAGGTTGTATAATAAAGCTAAAAAAAGGTGGATTTTCTTTCCACGATATTACAGAAAGACTTGGAAGGAATGTGTCCACTGTGTACTTGATTTTTGCAACAGTGGTGCAGAGAAGGCCCTACCGATAGCTCAATCACGCACAGGTTACCACTGACAGAGAAGATCACAGTATTCACACCACATGGCTGGGAAACGTAGTGCATCCCAAGCAGAAATTACAGTTTTTTCTGGCCCCAAAGTGACACAGATATTTCCGCCTTAATTTTTAATAGTATATACTAATCAAAGAGCCTTTAAATTGTGATTCAATACTTCGATAAAATGGTTTTGTCGAAGTATTGAATCACAATTTAAAAAAAGGATATATATTTTTAATAAAGACTCGTCCCTATTTAAAAGAATCAAAAAATGTATAATTACTCGTTTTTGAATTTGAAAATAACTATTATTTCTTATAGAAAAATAATTAATCTTTATGATGTACAAAAATAAGAATTTCAATAAATATCACAATTTCTGTCTTTCCTATTTGTAAAAGGAACTTATTCAGCAGAGAAATAAAGTGATATTTTACTCTTTTCAGAGGTTCCGGACTCCAGGTGTGCAGCTTGTCGGGTGTGCGGGGACAAGGCTTCCGGTTTCCACTATGGTGTCACCTCTTGTGAAGGATGCAAGGTGAGACGCGAAAAGAAATTTATTCTCTTAAGTTTCGATATTAGGCCAAGACATCTCCTCAATTAAAAGATAAATGAAATGGCTTAGATCTCTCTTGAGCTTTCAAATGCCTTGAGACGTTTTTATAATTGTTCGCGATCGAAAAAGATTATTTTTTTCTCAGCCACAGTTCGATTCTTTGCTAAAACATTTTTTGAAGACGAAATATTTGTTCAACATAACGAGAGTAAACTTGGTCTAAAATTCGAAACACTTGCCAGGGGTGGAACATTTTCGTTATTCAAATATAATTCTTTGAGGAATTACTTGTGTTGAATGGAGGAGTTTGTTGCGTCGAACTGAAAATAAGATAAAATTCACTTATACAGTATCAAAATTTTACGAGCATTTTTAGCTTCGGCCACCTCAACAGCTTTATCAGAGAAGAACAAATCTTCTGGGTCTTTTGGGCTGATCTTGAAAAGCCTGGCTTGAGTTTCTGGGCAGCTGAGACTATGTTGTGGAACATAAGGGTAATGATTTGTGTATCCGTCAGTTTAGATTCACATTCGTTTAAAATGCTTTGTTCTTAGTTATTATCGTATCGCTATAATTTAGAGCTGGGATGGAGTATTTAAAATTGTTTTTGATTAGTCTTTGGCTGGCAGCTGCATTGGCGTCGTGAGGTTAGATTATTTGGGGAAAGCTTTGGATTCTTCGACAAGTTCATCGGCTTTCTCATTATCGAGGATATTTACATGGGTTGGTATCTATTGTAGAGTGCAGGATCTCTTTTCTGTAATGATTTTGTGGCTGATTCGGCACTTGCCCTTCTGGATGTCTTGCAGCGTGGATCTTGAGTCTGTGAAGATGATAATGCCGCTGGATTCTTGGAAGCTCTTAGAATGGAAAATCTCCACTGCACTCTTGATAGCAATGAGTTCGCATGTGTTGTTGGATGCGATTTTCCCTACTTGAATTTTGTGGTACTCATTCCTCTGTTTGAAGAAAAAAAGAAGACATCTGTACCTCTTCTATCAAGATTTGAGTCGGATGAGCCGTCAGTGTAGGCGATTGCCAGATTTTGAGTTTTGGTGGTAAGTTCTTCGATAGTAAAGTCGCCTTTATCTTTGATTAACGAGGCAAGTTCTTTTTTAGTGCAGGGTTGTAGGAGGTTTAGGTTTACCTTTGTCTGCGAGTGAAGATGCAGAGTTTGTGAAGGTTCTTTTGAAATATCAAGAGACTCGTGCTAGAAGTTGATGTCTTGTTGCAAGGTGGATAATCTTTAAGCCTAGATTTATCGCTTCACGCTTTGAAAGTTCTGCTGGAAATACGGTTATGGTAGGCTTCGTATGTTATTTGTGAATTTAATTGTAGATAATTTTCTTCTGGTTCCTAATGGGGTGAGGCCGCATTCCTTTTCAGCTTTGATGTTGATTGTTGATGAGGCAACTCCGGTGATGATTTTCGAGGCCCTGTACTGGATCGAGTCTGTCTTTTCCTTTGCAATAGACTTGGCTGATGCCCAAATGGGTGCAGCGTACTCAAGAATGGGCCTAAAGATGGAGGAATATGTATTTAGAAGTGTTTTTGGATTAAATCCCCAAGAAGCACCGCAAAGTCTCTTGAGGATATGTTAAGCTTCTTAGAGCTTTATTTGAAATATGATTAAAATGTTGCGAGAATCTTAGTTCTGCGTCAAGAGTACAAGGTACCTTAAATTAGAAGTGTGATTTATTTCCGAGTTGAGGAACTTGATGATAGGATGGAAGAAACTTCGATTTTTTTTCCCTGTCAGTTAAGAAGATGAAAAAATTGGTTTTATCTGGATTAATAGTGAAAGCTTAAGCTTTTTTGACCACGTTTCAATTCCTTTCATGCAGGCATTTAGGGCTGTTTGTGAAGTTTCCAACTTTGTGTGCGTATGCCACACTGCAATGTCATCGGTGTAACAGGCCACTTTGACATCTTTGCTTAAATGGTGATCGATGTATTCATGTAGATGAGGAAAAGGAGTGGGCTAAGCACAGCGTCCTGGGAAACTCCTGCCTATCGTATAGTGAGTGTTTGAGAAGGTGCTATTTACTTTGACTTTAAAGTTACTTTTTCTTAGGAAATCGTTTATATACACTGGTGTGCAAAAATTAGGACGAAGTTGAAAAATTAGCATATCAGCTGAACGAAGAGGCAGAGCGGATAGAAAGACCAATCAGGAGATTAAGTGAGGTGATGTACGGTAGCACATGCGCAGATATGCAGGTAGACGTAATGGGGGAGTGTCTGAGTAGTAAGCATGTTGTCGTGTAAGATTAGTATTTCTGGCAAAGAGATTGCACACCGTATAGCAGTTAAAAATCACACCGAGTTGCTGCCTCAGCGAGAAATGGCGAATAATCAATCTGTTAGACGACATCTGGATGCTTTTACCCGAGGTCGAATCATTGGGAAGTTGGAGGAAGGTCGCAGTGTGACAAGTGTGGCTGCAGAGTTCGGAATTGCTCACAGCATCGTTTCACGACTTTGGAGACAATTTCAAACTACAGGAACAGCTATCCGGGGGTTCAGTAGTGGTCGTCCACGAGGAACCACACCCGCAGATGACCGGTATATTGCCTTACAGGCCAGAAGAAACAGGCGGCAGACAGCGGGAGAAATCGCTAGACACACGACACAGGCGACTGGACGACCGATACCGCGTTTTACCGTGGCCAGAAGACTGCACGGTGGTGGTCTGTTTGCACGACGCCCTGTACGATGTGTACCTCTAACACCTGCCCATCGGAGAAGGCGTTCTCTGTGGTGCCGGGAATACCAGAATTGGAGAGACAATGAATGGGGACGAGTACTCTTTACAGATGAGAGCAGATTCAGTCTGAGTAGCATTCTCATCGCATACTCATCTGGAGAGAGCGGGAAAGCCGCAATCATCCCTCGAACATCATTGAAAGGGACAGGTATGGAGGTGGCGGTGTCTCTCGTTTGGGGAGGCATCATGCTTGGTAGTCGTACAGACCTTCACATCTTCGACGCAGGTTCAGTCAACGGGACCCGTTATTGTAACGAGATTCTTCTTCCATATGTGCGTCTTTTTAGAGGCGCTATGGTCCGCAGTTCCTTTTCATGGACGACAATGCACCATGTCATCGCACAGTAGCTGCCGAACAGCTCTTAGAGAGTGAGGATATTGAACGTATGGATTGGCCGGCACGATCTCCGGATCTCAATCCCATCGAGCATGTATGGGATTTTCTAGGCAGACGCTTGGCAGCTCGTACCTTACCACCAGTAACGATTCCGGAGCTTCGATTGGCTTGCAAGACGAATGGGCGTACAATGCCTCAACAACTCATTGACACCCTCATTCTCAGCATGGGCAGACGCTGTGAAACCTGCCTAGCAGTCAGGGAGATCATATCCCCTACTAAAGACCGGATATTTCTTACTGGACACCCATCACAGGGATTTTTCGGCCTTCAGTCGCATTGCGCTCCATGCTACTTTTTCAATAAAGCTTCTTTTTATCCCTCTGATTTCTCTTTTAGTAAGTGTTGCTTACATTACTCATGTCCTTACGTATTGGGGATCTTACGGTATTAAATGTGTTAATTTGGAATGCTTTTGTACAAAGTTATATTGAAAAACCGTCTCGTC
>BMAO01030363.1:0-19061 GCA_019973975.1 Trichonephila clavata
AAATCGTTAAAAAAAGCGTGCATTAAATAAATTATCAATTTTTATTGTATTTATGGTTCACTATTTTGGCGATAATGGCTTAGTAAAATAGGTCGCGAGGTTTTTTGTATACGTGATTATATACGAATAAACTCTAACGGTTTTTACAGCGCACTCCAGAAATAGCTTGCAGATGGCAGAATTTTTCCTACTCTTACTTCACATTTATCGTTATATTTTGGACACTTCACATAATATCTGTGCAAATTATAGTGTTATTCTGATGTATAAGCTATATTATTGTAAATTTTCATTAGAATACATTCAGTTGTTTTTTCGTGAAATAGTAACAAACATCCATACATTCATACTTTGGCGTTTATAAAATTATTAAGGATATATGCTTACATAAATAAAAATACCAACAGTGAAATATAGAAAGATACAACAATATCTAAGAATTTAATAAATTTATAGAAAAATAATAATCCATGATGAATGTTATAACAATTTTTTACCTTTATGTGAATCCAAAAATATTATTTTGTTGTAACTTTTTATGTCAAATAATAAATAAGGATTTAGTTTCTTTTAATAATATTTCCATATAATGCACACAATTGTCACAGCTATACAAAAAACTTATAATAATATAAAAATCGCATTTATAGGTACTATGCGGCCTTTTTATTACTACTTAATTTTACATACAGATGCTAAGTCCCTTATCTCTGAATTATACTGTATTAAAAGTAGATTGAATTGTGAATAAAAACTATTATTTTTATAAAGGCATTTATTGCAATTTTTCCCTTAAAGCAGGGGGGGGGCAACTGTTTTGGATCGAGCGCCAGATTGTGGAAATTAACAACACTTATTTTATTTATTTATCCAATGCCCGCTCTTGGCTTCTTGACCATTTGACGCTGAGTTTCCCAGTAGAGTCTTACTATGTCGTCAGTTGCGTATTCATCGAGTCCTGTGCATTTGAGCAGGTGGTTTCCATCCATTCTGGCATGGCCGTAAAGTGAGCAGGCCCAAATAGTGAAAGTGGGCACCCAAAAAGTCATGTCCGGTGGTTAGGCGAAAGAGGGCAACAGCCTCGGCTGTCTCCAGGTGCTCGGGATTGGACCCATAATGGCCAGAATTTCACAAGCCTTTCCAAAGATCTTGGTTTCTTAGGTCACGGTAGTATAATTGTCGATGAATGTAGAAATAATGCTCTTTGATCTTCTGAGAGTCAAGCGGACTTTCAGTAGATGACTCGGCTCCTTGCTTGGCTTTTTGGTCGGCCCTCTCATTGCCGGGGATCCCAACATGGCTTGGGACCCACTGTAAGGCCACAGTCCAGCCGTATGAGATTAGCTCCACAATTTTAGTTCGGCACAGAATTGCGTTAAGGCAGTCAGTTGATGTATTGCTGCTTTAAGCTAAGCTTGGGAGTCTATGAAGACAACTTTTGCAGGAGCTAGGCCAGCAGCTAGTAATTGCATTGCAGCTTCACAGACAGCCAAGATTTGACATCGTACGTTATAATACTGCAGGGCCTCTCATTTTTAAAATGATTGCATTCATTAGTTAACTTTGCATCTCAGAAAAGGTGCACCATATAAAAATCAATAAACATAAATTAAATAAAATAGTAGCTGGTTATATTCAATTTGTTTACCGTGCAGGTTCCATATCATCTGTAGTTCCAAGAACATTTAACGAGACAAAAGTAACTTCTGTCACACTTTCTTTCAAATTCTTTGAAATCAGGAGTGATATTGATTGTTTAAATTCTCATTACGGCCTACAAGTTTATGCCACCAAACTTGCATCGATGTTTATTTTTGTTGATATTTATGCAAGAAAAACTTTGCTCACAAATATATGTTTCCCTATATGTAGAGAACATTTTCTGTCTATTTAGTTTTCTGACTGTCTTGACCGGCCACAAAAAAAAACAACTCTAAAAGCCCCAAATGCTCACTGGCCACTGTTGCTCATCCAATTCCCCAGCGAATTTCTTCACGCATGAACATTTTTCAACGAAGATTTTTAAAAGCCATAGCTATAAGCATTTCTTACACTCTGTGATCTTACTGCAAGTCAGCAGAGTGCAAACTACAGATTTTCAGGTGCTGTATCCATATCAGCAGTAATGGGATAAAAGGCAAATTGAATTTAGCAAGAAATTTAGTGAGAAATTTCGAATCAAGGTGGATTTCCAGACAGTCTTGGTAGCCCGCAAAGACACTCTTAGTGGCCGCATGTGTCCCTCGGGCCGCTACTTGCTCGCCCCTGCCTGAAAGAGCTTCTGTATAATTTTGTATGTTTTATTATTTCCACATCCTATATATGTTAGTTTGAAAACTTAAGAATAAATTTTTTATTAGCATTTCGAGAGTTACATTGTGAAAAAATTCGAAAATCAAGCAAAGTCTTTTTTCTTACAATGTAATTTAGAACCATTTCTATTTTTTTAAGGTTGTCTTTCTCTAATATCAAAAAACCGTAACTCATGCCTTCGGTATTTTTTTTATATTAACGAAAATATATTAGTATATATAAAGCATAAGGCATTTCTTTGTGCAGTAGCATGCACATTAGAACTGCATGTTTTTAAACTTTTCCATCAGTTGTAGTTTAAATTATTACTACTTTTGTGATAACACAAATTCTAACGCTTTAAATGTGCAAATTTTATTCATAAGTTGAAAGTAACAAGTGACTCCAAAAAACAGTGGTGTCATAGCCTTCCATAAAAGTCTCTGCTGCAATGCACAGTCATTATTTCGAGGGGTTGTCGCCATTTCATTTCACAGCTGTCACTTTCGTCTCTGCCGTCATCCTTAAAAGATGATAACTAATAAGAGGAGAGACTGAAAATGTATTTCTAATTGGGGTTTTTGGTATGTATTCAGGGGCGTAGCTACAGCCGTATCGATGATACGGGGCCCACACGCTATAGGAGTCCGAACAAACGTAAACAAAAACTCGTGAATTGTTAAGGGCACCCAGAAAGTACTCCCATGGGATTTTGATACACTCAAAACGCCAGTGTATGCATTATATTAATATTTTGAACAGAGAATATATTTCAAAACTAATTGGATAGTGCAATATATTCTAAAAGTTATAAGATATAGGAATTTGTTACCAGATCACAAAATTAATATGCACTGGGATTTATTTTTTAAATAATATCTTAGCACATTTTTAATTTTATAATGCATATTTCTCTTTAATGTTAAAGAAATGTTTTTCTCTTTGAAGTCAAAAATCTGTGCTATTGCGACTAAATCATAGGAGACAAAATAAGTGGAACAAACACATTACAATATAAAAAGTGACGAACTGAAATGGAGTTATCCAAATTTGATGGACCTTACGATATAATATGCAAATGATTAACTTTTGATGGTCAGTTACTGAGATAACTGGAACTTTAACACATTGCAACCGTACATTTGGACGGTGTATTAAAAAGAGGACATTCCACTGCTAAGGAATAAATTCTTTGT
Organism: Trichonephila clavata; assembly: GCA_019973975.1. Classification (NCBI taxonomy): domain Eukaryota; kingdom Metazoa; phylum Arthropoda; class Arachnida; order Araneae; family Nephilidae; genus Trichonephila; species Trichonephila clavata. The sequence goes on from BMAO01030363.1 coordinate 3,489, forward strand.
AAAATGTAGTTCTATCTACCCTCGTGGACTGAACTAATACGTTACAGACGTATTCGCGAACTGTACAAGCATATGTCACCTTAAGAGAGAGGACGTAAAGAAAGCAAGGTAGTCAAATCGCAGAGTCGCCTTACATTTGGGTCAGAGTAATGTTGTCATTCGATAATGTTGGCAGGAATCTGCGAACCATGGTCCCGCAGACCATCATGAGAACAGAAGTCGATCGAAAGTGACAATAGAACCCGAGGGCATAAAACGTTCTATCGGCGCGTCCTTTTCAATGATCGACGTATCTCACCATTGACAGCAGTGACCTGAAAACGCGATATACAAAAAGGGGGCTTAAATCATAGAGATTATTACTCTAACTGCCCATACAGTTGCACACTTTCAGGCAATGAGTCCTGCTTTGAACTGAACCCTGATGATCATCGAAGGCATCACTGAAGATTCCTTGTACAATGGTGGATTACTCACCTGACTGTCGTCTTTCAAACAACACGACAACAAGAATTTACAGGTGGTAATCAAAATAATGGAAACATCTAAGATTTATAAGGAATCCTTTATTGATATGGTGTAGGACCACCTTTGGCATATAGTACATTTTGGGTTCACCTAGGAATCGATTCATACAAGTCCTGAATAGTATTTAGATGAATATGTACCTTTCTTTATTGAGATATTGTGAAAGTTCTGGGAGAGATTCCGTTGGGGGATTTCGTACTGAATGCTCTAAAATAGACCATACCAGTTCAACTACATGAGGTTGGGTGACTATGCGAGACAAAGTGGATGCTTAACTTCTTCCTCGTGCTCATGAAACCATTATTGGACGTCCCGCTGCATGGAAAAGTGCATTTTTATCCTGTAAAATTCAATTTCTTGCATCTACCTACTCCTGCTAATCAAGTCAGCAAAATTTTCTCTTTACTTCTCGAAATTCTTTTCAGGGATACCATTGGTCCGTTAAAACACCATGACTGAGCTGCCCATATCATGACAAATGCACCTCCATGCTTGACAGTTGGAAGGAGGCAATCACGATCCATGCGCTTGTGCAGGAGTCCTCCAAACGTGTACCGATTCGATTGCAGGGAAAAGTGTGAAAGACGATTCGTCAGACCATATTACTTTCTTCTATTTATTGATCGGCCAGGTTTTGTGAGTGTAACACCACTGTAACATCTGTGACAAGGGGCTTGGGAATTGCTGCTCTGCCGTAAATGTTCTGTTATAATGAAGGTGCCTTCTAACAATATTCATAGACACTGGAGAATCCAGATGCTGATTGAACTCTGCAGTCACTTTTGCAACTGTTGTTCGCTTTTTAGACATAACAACCCGCTTAATACCCGTCGATCTTTTTCACTGAGCTTCTCTTTCCGTCCACAATTTTACTTTGCGGGGCTTGTCTTGCCACGCTGTGCGTACGCTGTCGTGACTTTAGAGACTGTAGCTCTAGAAAGGCCAAAATTTTGAATGTTTCGGTCACAGTTGCTCCAGTTAGACGGGCTTCTACAATTTAGCCTCTTTGAAAATCTGAAAGGTCCGATATTTTACGCTTTTAAAAAAATCCATGATATATGAACTTCAACAAAGCTACCACATACTACCAGAATATATACAATTCTTAGTTATAAAAAACTTGCAGCTATTATCATTTTTAATTTTTACGAAGCGCTTTCAAAAATGTCACTTTTATTCATAGGTGCTTCCATTATTTTGTTAACTCCCTGTATACATATATCATTTAATAGTGTATAATATATTGAGAAAAATAAATTCGAGTTTAAATACATAGTATATTAAAATAGGCTGTTCTGCTAGACGTAAGTTGAACGAAATTTAATTTCCCTTTATTTTTATATCTGGCAGAGTGTTTGTTCTGCTTTAGTCTCATTTATTGGTATCGAATTATATTATCTGCTTAGATGTTTTCGTTGACAACATTGATTTATTTTCAATTTGGCTAATTTTTTATTGATTTTGTTTACTGATTTATTATTGATTTAAATTTTATTAAAGGCCTTGGGTTAGCCTAATGGTTAGAGCATCGGACTCTAGACCGGAAAGCCTGGGTTCGACGCCCGATGCCCCAAATACCCTTCGAGTACACACGGAGTACGTGCTCTTAAATCAGTGGGTACGGATGGCGGATTAAGTTTATATATCATGTTGTACCGAGCAAAATCGAACTGTCACCTTCATGGGGCTCAAAGCTTAGGCTAACGACAGGCATAAAATTCTAGCCCTTATTCACGATGAATTTCGTGGACCTTGATCTGATGTTACTGTCAATCAGGTGGCATAAGCAACAACACAACAACAACAAATTTTATTAAAGAAAATAATTTTCCACTCTTAAGTTTTTTGATTTCCTCTTATAATTCTTTCATTTTTCTTTCAACAATCTTTCTTCCCTTCCTATGTATGCAGCACAAAAGTAGAAAATTATTTCAGTTATAAAATTCTGCTTAATAAAATTACTTATTTTACTTTTATTTTATAGATTTCATCTTTCTATTCATTCAAAGCGAATATCGCATTCTAGCAACATTTCTATTCAAAACCTTTTCATGTTAAATTTACTTCTCCTTATAAAAACAAATTTACTAAAAATAAAAAGAAATCATTGTTACATTTTATTCCATAGCAAAAAGGGCTCATAATTGTTTTCATCAGTAATTTGGTGTAAAACTGTTTACATTGCAAATAAGATTTATGTAGTTATCTAAACTTATCCTAGACCAATAAAGAGAGCCGCTTTCAATACAGAAAACATATGTTTCTTACAAACCTCTAAATAAACGTGAAATAACACAGAAAACTCGTTTATAGGATACGCGTTGCAAATACAACCAATTAAATATTTCGTACTTAATAGCAACTATCTTCATCCTTAAAAAATGCTTCTTTTTTTCTACACTCACTTATTTGATGGTCTTTGAGTTTTATTTCCCAATAAAATGTTGTTTTACAACAGAAAACAAATATAAACAACTAGCAGTTAAATACCGGCACATTATTGCAAGATTAGAGAGTGACTTTTTGTAGCGTTTTTATTGTGAAAAGAAACAATTTTTTTTAATACTTGACGAAGGGTTCCAAAGAGTTTAATTTAATTACTTTTCAGTCTTTTTGGTAGATTAAGTTTATTATACTGTAACAAAGATAATTTACAGTAAATCTTGGTTAATATCTCTTACATTGGTTTAAAAAAAAAGGTAAAAAAAAGTAAAAGAAATTTACGGAATTGTACGTTCGACTTTTACTGTGACCCGAAAATATTTATATTCAACTGTTTGGAAACAAAGCAAATAAAATATTAAATATTTTTTAAAAAAATAGTGTACTAAAACATTGCAAATGTGTTTAAAGATCAATAGCAAAAAAAAAATTAATATTTAACCGCTAACATTTAAAATAAATAATCTAATTTTTTGAAAAATGAAAAATATAAGTGCATTTTAGTAATTTTTTCTAAAAACTTTAAGGCTAGGGGAGAAAGGTAATAAACTTTTATCAATAAAAGTATTACTAAAAAAAACTACATATACTTTTATCTCATAATTGTGCTAAAGTTTTAAAGTCTTCTTAAAATATAAAAGTTTTAAGAACTGTTAGAATAAGTATTATAAAAAATGTGGCATATTTATGATAATTATACTGAAGTAATCGGCCATAACTCCAAAAAAATATTAATATGGTAAATAATATTTTAGTGCTTTCACTAGAAAGTGATATAAATATCCAAGTTCAAAAAATTCGATAGAAATCTAATTTATAAAATTCTTGTGTCACAGTGTTTTGTAACCAAACTGCTGCGAAACGGCTGGGCAGATTCTTATGAAATTTTGTGCGTATATTCAGGAGGTCTGAGAATAGGACGTAAACTATTTTCCATTCCGATATTTCAATTAATTGAAAAGATTTTTTATTTAAAATCTTAAAACGCGTAATTGTTTTACTCCTGTGTGCTGTTTATTTCGCTTAGCGTCGAAAATCGGTTTGGGCCAGATGTGTGACTTTTCTCTGTTCCACCGTCCAAATCACCCTGCTCATGGGTTACGCTAGCAAAAGGAATGTCTATAACAAATCAAAATTCACCAAATTTGACAAGTGAAAATTTATTTATTTTTTCCATTTTTTGTACTTGTCTTTTAATTCAAAAATTCATATATTGCATCCGTTTATAAAACAAAAATATCAAACATTTGTGAAAAACTTATTCGCTTTTACTTCTTTATCATTATTTCAAGCGTGACACGAGATAAGTGAAACGGCTAGACTGATTCTTATGAAATGTTGTGCATATATTCAGTAGGTTTGAGAATAGGACGTAAACTGTTTTTCAAGTAATAAGGGTAGTCCACCCTAAATTTTCATTTTTTGGACAAAATTTTTTGTTAAATTTTTTTTTATGATTTGACATTAAAAATTACATACGAGTACAACCCTAAATTTTTATTTTTCTACGACCAACCCTATTTTTTAATTGCGATATTAGTACTTTAACAATTTTCTACTCTTTGCGTTCGATAATTTATCAGTTACCACTCGATCAGTTATTCCCGCCTGTGTCACTTCTCACCCTGTAAACAGCACAGAGTAGGGATGAGAACGAAGCCGGTCTCCTGTCTTTCTCACACAATAAGCTTTCTCTCATTCACTAAAGTTTAGGGTCTAAGCCGTTTTCGGCCATTAATATTGATTGTGCAATTGTTTGAGTTGGGTAAAGATGAACTCACTAAAATATCGTACACTCTATTACACTAAGAGACTGATAATGTTATTTTTTAATTGTCATAGTTTGTGATAGAGATGTAATTTGAAATTTATTAGTTAAGATAATAAAAATACAAAAATTCAGAAAAATGAATGTTTGGTATTTTGTTACTTTTATAGGCCGTCATTGTTCACAACGCTCCATTCTTCTTTCACAGTCATATACCACATCCTCACACACTTACAGTGAGTTATTTTTTTATTTGACTACCAAATATTCACTAGAAGTAATTCATATGGCAAAACAACGTTTGTTGCCGGGTCAGCTAGTAAATTTATAATATTTTCAATTATCAGACACACCTTGGTAGATATTGAACTATTTAAAATGCCCATTTCTGGTAGATTAAAGACCCACTGCCGTTTTTTTTTTTTTTTTAATTTTATAAGTTATTGTAACTCGGCGTGTAGTTAGATTAAAAACAAAATAAAATAATGTTACGAGGATCGGCTAATAATGCTCGAGGATTTTATGCAAATCAGTCTCAAAGAGCAAGGCTTTATAAGCGATGAAAAATTTATTGTCGAAAACAATCCTTAAAATACAGGATACTAACTCAAATTTGCTTAGTAAATCTCAGAAGGCTTTCCTACTAGCACTCTACTCAGACACAACTAGCAATGTCTAAAATGCATGTATGTTAAAGATTATTCACAGGCACTCGCTCATCCTACTCAACAGCCGAAGCAATCACTAATCCTAGATCGACTCTTCAATTCCATTGGTCCCCTAACTCTGAAGCCACACCTACCTTTTCCCAGATAAGAAAAACAACACCAGCCACTTCAGTACCAGATAAGGAGCGGAGGGACATGTCCGTCCCAATCTCCTGATGATATTCAAGCGATTCAAGCCACTCTTCAATGATCAAATACTGCTAATCACTAGTCAAAAAAATACTAGCTCAGTTTCGGAGAGCGACTCCCTATTTATAGGCCTAGCGGATCTTTTGAGAAAAGTCCGCTTGCGTCATAGATCGTAATATTAGTAAGTTTCTCCGCCAATGTTAAGAAAAATCCATAGGGTCACGAACTCGCCAAAAATGATGCCAACTGGCTCTATCACCAAGATTTTGCCAAGTTTCCATTTAATTGTCATTATAATGTAAGGAACAGCATTGCTTGCGAATATTCCAATTTTAACATAAAATAAATACAACATAGAGTGATATAAACGTATTACACATACAAGATATAAATTATTTACACTATTTTAGGAATTAATTACACAAAATTCGTAACCATATGTTTTATAAAGCGAAAAGATTGCTCTATTCAATAAAATAAAAAACCCAAAATGTGCATCTCGATTGAAATTAGTCATTTCAACGTGTTCGGATATCTTAAACAAACGTTTGTAAACATCAAATTGTCTCAGATGTATAAGTTTAATCCTTGTCTTTTTAGTACTCATACTGCTTAAATGACTTGACAAATACTGTGAATAAAAAAAGGATATTTCAGGAAATAAAATATACGATTCACCGATATAAATGCTTAGGTATTTGTTTCCGCCTTCGTAGTTGTCTAGAATTGCTGAATAATAGTGCTATTGAAGCTGTAATTCGTAGTTTGGGGCTGACTTAATAGGTACTTGTAAAGTAAACTTCGAAATTTTAGGACCGTAGAGTCATTACATTCTACAAGCTTTGGTAAATTAATTCGTGGTAAGAATAATTTCAAGCACCATATTATTCTTTGTTATTCTTTATGGTAGACATTACTGTACATGCCATTTTATTTTTGATAAAATATTTTGCTAATGTCCTAATGAATATTTGATGGTTATATTTAGCTTTAATTTCGTAGACATTTAAGTAATTATTTGAAGAAAATGTGATAATAGCTTTTATAGTTTAGGAATTAATATGTTTAAAGTTGTTTTATTATATTTTTATTTGCTTATAATTTTTAAGGGAGTTATTTCCTGCAGCATTTTCTCTAGCTACTCAATGTTAAAAAATGTCTAACAATAAGAAACTTTTTAATTAAAAAAAATCACTGACCTTACAGTTATTGAGCTCTTCATGTATGTTTGTTATTTTATGAGTACATCTTTTAAATATTTCCTTTTTTTCAAAAAATTCTTATGCAAAGTAACGTGAAAAATTGATGAATTATTAGGAATGTGTGTGTGTGTGTGTGTGTGTGTGTGTGTGGTGTGTGTGTGTGTGTGTGTGTGTGTGTTGTGTGTGTGTGTGTGTGGAAATATTACTTAAATACTAAACCTAGAAATATTACTTAAATAAATTTTTGACAAATATATATATATCTGCTTAAAGTATTAATTTATGTAAAAAGTTTCAAAATTGTTAAAATAAGTAGTTTATTCAAAAATGTTCCTTTTGTGCTGTAATTTATACTTATAAGAAAACGCAATTTTAAGTAAAAACTTCCCATTATAACAAATGTGCATTAGAAACCTAGATTAAGGTTGCTAAAAATGCTTCTAATTTAGCTAAAACAAAAATTTAAGCTGCATTAAAATCAGAATCAATTGTAGTTTTTCTTATTAGCGCGTTTTTCACGTAGTGTAAAAAAAGCGCTATTAGGACGCAAATTTCGTCCTCGTCTTTGTCTTCGTTCCATATTTTGTCGTACCTTTTTCTCAGCCAATAATTAACCAATTGACCTCGGGTTTTCGGCATTTGGTCGCATTTGACCCTAGATGAGCCAAATCATATTTAAATTTAATAATTTTAAAAAAAATTTTTAAAGAAAATTTTTAATTTTTTTTTAAGTACAGTACTATTTTCTGTTAGTAAAAAGTTCATAGTTGCATTATTGTAAAATACAACATGCGAAAAACGCGCTAAAATTACTTGACCATGCCAATGATTGATATCTTGTTTTTTAATTAAAAAGTGAAAAATAGATTTTTTGAACAATTTTTCTGAAGTGGCCCTCTTCCTATAATTAAATATCTCAGTGGCAACCCAGATGGTTAAGTGGTAAGTGACGCTGACTGCTAAGCTGTAGAGTGTGGGTTCGAATCCAGGAGAAGGAATGGATGTTCTTAAACTTATAGTACCTGTGTGCAAGTGGGCATTCTAAAAATATTCATCTAGACATATGTTCTTTCGAAAAGTTGGTGGAAGGGGAAAAGAATTGGTAAACACCCTGCTCACCCCTAGGGTTTCTCCTTCAAATTTGGGATGGAACGGATCAAAAGTTATTGTCTCCTACAAAGTGTTCAAAGCTGCGACTAACAACCGATATAAACTAGGTCTCTTGCAACAATGAATTTCGTGGGTTTCGATCTGACATCAAAAGCAAACAAATATGTCAGTGACGCAATTATTTATTTTGAAAATAACATCAGACCTCCACACACACACACATTCTCAGGAATAGTAATCCAATCATCTAATCGATACACTAACACGAACTCAGTCTAGTTGCCAATCCCTGTCCAACACTATTCGAAACCGTGACTTGCCGACCGTGATCGTCTTGTTCGCAAACACCTGTCCCTTTGAATTTCACGGCTTTCTCAACCCGGCGCAATCACCTTGCACTTGGAATATCTTGATGAGATTCGTGGATATCTTAACTAGTTTATGTGAAGATCATCAATTTTGTTAAGGATGCGATCCGTTGTTGATGGATTAGCGAGTTTTGGCCTGTTTTGAATTGAGCTATTTCGATTAGAAGGAATTCGTTAATTTTAATTTTAGCGTGTTGAATAGATTGAGATCAGCGTGATCAAAATGTTGCACTTAACTCGTCCTTTTATTTAGTAAAGTTTTAATCACTTAATCACACGGCTACAATGTTTTAGTAATACAAAAGAAAAAGGAAATTATAATAAAAAAAAAAACGTTTGGATCAAATTAATGCTTTTATAATTAAATTTATGAGGAAAACCATTCTCTTGGTGGTAAATGTTAACCTCTTTTTTTTTTTTTTTTTTTTTTTGTCAATCAATACTTTCCATTTTTTCTACAATCAACTTGAGTCTGAAGCATATATTATATATATATATATATATATATATCGATGACCTTAATTTAACGAATTTCGTGATTTAACGAACTTTTATTTCACCCCAATTAAAATTAAATCAGAAACTCCTATTTAACGAATAATATACCACAAATTAACGAATTCTTCAACCGCCTGAAAAAAATTTATTAGTTTAAATTTAGAAAAAAGTTGAATTTCTCTTCAAATGACATCCCCTTTTGTTGAGGAGCGATACATGTTGATGTTTAAACATCCTCCCGTTGGTGCGATGTGGGAGTTAAGAAACGGGGAGTGCCAGCTTAGGTGTCGTTTTCGTTACTTAACAATGGTGCAAAATGCCAATGTTCGTCGTCAAAAGCCCTCGTGTATAGCTGAATAGTACAACGTTAATATTCACTCACTCACTCGAATTAAACTGTTATCAATATACGTTTTATTTATTGAACATGTACTTATGTTGATATATTAAAAGTAGATGGATATTAATCCTGGAATAAAGACTTATTTTCGATTTAAAATTTATACAAAACAACTTTCAAATGAATTGAAATTATTATTCATACTAAAATTCGTTTATTCATGTTAAATTTATATTTTCCAAAAATTATTTGATTAAATAAATAAAATAAAACAAAAAGAAATTTATAAAATTGATCTGTAAATATCAGACTGTTTCAGAATTTGTCCTGATTTTATGTCTTAAATAATGGAAATTATGTTTAAATATTTTTCCCCGAAAGGTCGATTACATTTTATTTTAAATGTTTTCTTTAATTTTATTAACTTTCAAGTTCAGTGGAAGTAAATAATTAAAGTTTTTGTGGTATGATTGTGTATATAAAATATTATATACTCATAGATAGAAAAAAAACACATTTTTGCTTAAATTGATTATTGTAACTTTATTATATTATTCCTAGAAATAATGAAGTACAAAAAGACAAGCATTTATAATTTTGATAATCATTACAACGGTGAGCGTATAGAAAGCAATTTTTTACTTCATTTATTATTTTTTACATTAGTTTTTTTTTTTTTTTTCAAAATTTGTTAGAAAGTCACACAATTTTGAAGCCGTATATCTATTGCAAATAATGGTAATGAACCACGGATTTTAAATTATTACGGTATTTTATTTTCAAAAATCAAAACTAAGAAATAGGGTTTCAGATTTTTTTCTAGAAAAGAATTGCTACGATATAAACATCTTTTTTAATTTATTTTGATACATTGAGAAGTATAACAATTGAATATCTGTGCGTTGATCATCTTTTTATTTTCTGAAACATTTTGCTCTGGCCGTAGGACATACTCTTAATTTATCGAAAAAAACTTGAATTATTTTTTTATTTGTTCGATAAAATTTTTGTAAGAGGATTATTTACCAAATTTCATTTAAATCCGGAAAAACTAGGTTGAAGATTAGTTTTTCTCAATAACACAGTTCCCTTCATTTTTTCTGCACCAGGAAAGATAAGAATCATATGTGTATATGCGAATTAAATCTGGGAGTGAGTGAATATTAACGTCGCACTGCTCAGCTACACGAGGGCTTTTGGGCGACGGACCGCGTAATTTTGAACCATGGTCAAGTGTCACGGACGACACCTGAGCTGGCACCCCTTTCTCCTAACTACCCACACCAAAGGGAGGACGTTTGAGCTCTCGACAGATTTAACGCGCATTGCTCTCTATACGGCGATTCTCAGTGGTACTGGGATCGAACTCATGACACACTAGCCATGATCTGATACTTGACCACTTGGCTATCGCGGCCACATTAAATCTGGGAAGGTTTTGTATATTTATCGTACAAACTCGGAGGCAAAAATCATTAATATGTGTTGACAGATCTCTTCGGGTAGACAATAATATAGATACAATTAGCCTTATCCTTTTTCATAATATAAAAAAGAATAAATTGTGAAAATTAAAAAATACACTCTGATTCCGTTAACATGCGGTAGATGGGGACCATGGTCATTAAACCATGTGGATAAAGAAGCACAGGTTACAGTATTACGAGTCAAAAGTCCAGGAGCTAAGTACTATTTCGTTCTACCGCAACTACAGTGATGGTTTTGCAGTTCAAAATTTGTGCACACGTGTCTCTGGTGGTTTGTCAGACCATTGATGCTGCTATAGCCGGATATCCTTGTTTTAGCACGTGTTAGTGCACGTTCAAAATGTTTAAAACGATTGTCCATCTCGCCTACAATGAAGTGCGATCTGTATCAGTTTTTGAACGCAAGGAATATTAAGCCAATTGAAATCCATCGCCTATTGTGAAGATTTAGGGTGAAAATATAATGAGTGATGAAATGGGAGAAAATAGGTTCAACAATTTAATAACAGGCGCACAAATGCTCATGACGAAGTATGGTGTGTGTGGCCTTCTGTTGTCAATGATCGTTTGGTTGAAAAAGTGAGTGGAAAAATTCGTGAAAACAGGCGGTAGACAATAAGATTGCTAAAAATGAGTTTCCACAAATTTCAAAAACTGCTCACTGGTGGCACCTTTATTTGAAGAAGGTGTAACGGTTCTATCCGCGTTTTCCCTTACAATCCTCTTGGGGAATTACTTTCTTTAAGGGGTCTCAGAGGTGTTAATTTTGTCTCGAGGGGGGGAATATAAAACATTTTCCAACAGGTTTACTTCTTTTAAATTTAAATTTAAATCATTCGAATCTTTTGCAGATTATTTACAAAGGATTATGGTTTCAAAAAGCACAAAATGTTTGAAATATAATATAATAATTTTAAAAATTATAAGCATATGCAGATAAGAAATAGTTTTGTAATAAATATTAAGTAAATTTTGCGTTGCGCACATTATTTTCTAAAATAGTAGCCTTTGATGTATAAAACTTTATAGAATTATAAAATGCCCTAGTAATTTAAGAATGATATATATTTTGTATTTCAAAATATATTTGAAAAATATTAAAATTTAAAAAAAAAATTTGAAAATAAATTTTTTTATTTAAAAGAAATGTAATTTATTATTCTACTTATTTAAAAATACTGCACAGTGTACTAAAGATACATTTAACTTTTTAAATCAACTTATTGCTAGTAATTAAAGCTATTACATTAGAAAATGGCATGCGCAACGTAAAACTTAATTAATATTTCTTATTTTATATGCTTATAACTTTTAAAATTATGATTATATTTTAAACATTTTACATTTTTCTGAAGCCCCATTCCTTTATAATAATGTGTAAAAGATTCAAATTATTTAATTTTAATTTCAAAGAGTTATATGTATTTGAATATTGTTTATACTTTCAGAACTCTGGAGTAAGTTAACACCCCTGAGACAGCTTAAATAATATTTAATTGAAAATTTTCTCCCGAAGAAGAAGACGCGAGTATGTAAATTATGTCACGTATTTACGTATTAGCTTTCGGATTCTAGAAAGAGAGAGTTTAGAAGCTAAAGGATAGCAGTGAAGATTAACGTGAGATATCGTAAAGCTAGACGAAAGCACTTTGTAGATTATTTTATTTATATTAAGATTGACGATTGGGTCAATTAGTTGTTAAATTGGATACGGTCGGTTTGGATTGGATTACTTTAGAAATTATCTTCAAATATAAGAAGGTGTATTCCTGGAAATGCAAAGTGTAAATGATCCGTTTATTATTATACCTCCAATTATCTCATCTTCTTCGCTATTGTTCCCATATTTATCAATTAGTGCATTTTTTAACTTGGGTTGTTGAATTTGTGTCTTTGTTGAGAATTGTAATAAATTGCGTTTTGACTAGTTTTCCACTTAAGTCTCGTTCAGTGATGACTGGGGAAACCCAGCCTTACAAGGTATAGACAGTTGGTTTCCGATATGGAAAAATGCCTGAACAACGTGTGGTAAAAATGTAAAAATGCCCTTTCATGTAAAAATAAATTGTTTTTTTTTTTTGAAGAAAGATTTTTTTATAAGAGAGAGAGTTTTTCCATTGTCGTACTTCGTCCCCAGACACGTTTTGTAGTATAAAATGAACTACAGTGTACTTCGAATTCTACTTGAAATTTTAATTTAATAAAAACTGGGCGTTATAAAACAAACACGCTATTTATTTTCTTCAAAATAAAATTCAGAGGCTGACTACCTCAGGCTGTTCCATAATGTCTTGCTTATAGAACTGTTCCTCATAACTAAAATTTGCCTTCTTGGATCGTAGATCTATAAATAACCGCCATGAGAACAAGAGTGTGTGGAAGAGTGGGGGGAGGGTAATATCTCTTATCATAAATCAACACTGAGATAATACAATCTTATCAATTCACAAAGATTCCGGCGCTATTTTCTAATCAATGAATCGATTCAAGGGGGTAGGCTCAATATGACCATAAATTGTCGATTTCAGGCGAGAAGCCAGAACCGGGTCAATTGTTGCACGATTGCTGTATGTTTCGACACATCCATCAAAAACCGAGCCGAATCGTTTGATGGCTACCTTCTACCGGGGGGGGGTGCATTGTTACATTTAATAGCCACCTCGTGGCGAGATTTAAAATAAAGATTTTTTCCAATGCCATTGAAACAAAACACCTCAGTAAATATTGAAGGAAAGCTATGATGAAGTTAATAATTGTACGATGCATAATTTCGTGCTTTTTGTATGACGCATTACTTCTTCGAAAAGCAGAAGATGAAAAGGAGATTAATCGTTACACTTCATTGGATTTACTTTGTTATAATTTAGATCGTTCCAGATCGGATTTAGTCGTGTTTGGAGAGGCATGTCATGAGGTACAGTAGAGGATGGTTTATCGCATTCGAGATAGAATGCGATTTCGGTGAAATAATTCGAAGGTGTTATTCGAAGAACAAGAGCGCGTTTGAAATTTTAGATCATGGAAAGTGAATTTATAGTGAAATACAAATTTGCAAATGCTGAATGAACGGTACATTTGAGCAACATGAAGGCTATCGATTAACTTGGTAATTGCCAGATTGACCACACTAGCCATGTGGTCATGATCTCTAGTGACACTGTATAGTCAACTAAATGCTTGATTCCTTTATTCACTAAGTGGCCGCGGTAGCCGAGTGGTCAAGGTATCGAATCATTGTTAGCATGTCATGAGATCGAGCCCAGTACTACTAAAGATCCGCCGTATAAGGGAGCAATGCATGTTAAATCTGTCGAGAGTTCAAACGTCCTCCCGTTGGTGTGGTATGGTAGGGGTGCCAGCTCAGGTGTCGTTATCGTCACTTGACCATGGTTCAAAATGACGAAGTCCGTCGCCAAAAGCCCTCGTGTAGTTGAACAGGGTGACGTTAATATTCACTCACTCACTCCTTTATTCACTAAAGGCACTGACCTCGGTAGCTTAGTGGTTATGGTCAAGGACTCGTGGCCTGCGCCGTCATGAGTTCAAGCTCAAGTGCCACTGAAAAGTCGCCGTATAGAGGGGATGATGCACGTTAAATCTGTCAAGGCTCAAACCCTCCGTTAGTGTGGTGTGGCGGATCGTAGAAGGGGATGCCAACTCAGGTGGCGTCCTCGGCACTGCTCAAAATGAGTAGGTTCGTCGCCACAAGTCATGCTCTAATACACGACGTACATAAAACACTCACTGACTCATTAAAATCACTTCGTATTGTGAGATGGATGCGCGTTAAGTCTATCTGTGCTTAGTCCTCATGTTGCCAATATGTAGGATGTAAGATGGCGGGAATGAATCACACAGAGCCAAACAGTTTTGGATTAAATGGCATGGAGGTCCCTAAGCAGTCAAATTCCCAGGACCCTGTAGCCTGTTTTTGGAACACTAACAGAAAACAGCACACGCTCGTGGGAGTCCCTAAAAAGCTTGGGGCCATAGGCAATTGCCTACTCCGCCTAATGAGTAATCCGACACTGCAGCCAAAGGATGCAATTGATTCATTAATTAATTATTATTTAAACATCGCATTTTCAAGCATCACGAGAACTTTTGGCGACAGACTTAATGATTTTGGACATCGATTAAAGGATAAAGATACCCTTTCGAAACACAACACTCCTGCCTATACGTTGACTTTGAGCCTCAAAGGATTTAAAGCGTATCAGCCTTTTCACACGGTGGGTCTTTAATGGCAACACGACTTGAATCTCAAGTGATGAGACAACACACGCATTGAGTAACTTATATTTTCATGCAACAATTCCCATAATTCCCACGCTCGCCGCCCATCCGGTATAGTGGTCAGTGAAAGCTGACTGCGGTGCGCAGGGACTGTGGTTCGAATCCCCGAGAAGGCATGGATGTTTGTGTTGTAATCCTTTCTCTTCTGTCTGTTGTTTACCCCCGTGTTATACGTTCGGTGGTGCACGGGGTTTATAAATGTTAAAAAAAAAAAAAATTCCCACGCTCTCCCCCCCCCCCTAAATTATAGAATTGGGAACTATGTCTATGACTCTATTTGAACGTATCCAACCTGGAAGTTTTCAATTTCTCAGCAAACTTATTAGTGTATATTAAGTAGACTCTTTAAAAATCCTGAGTAGTTTCCGCTATTTTTTGCTCCAAAAGCAGTGACATCAGCCCCTGGACCGCTGACTGGTCCGTGGATCAGATAGTATCAGGCACACAAAGCACATTAAATTATTTCCATTTTATTTACTGTGGCGAATTTCTCTCGGATTATGCGACTTTTTATGGGGAAATCATTTAATATTCCTAATAAATCACTTTATACTCATTTTTTGGTGTAACCGTATTTCATGCTGAAGGTATGCTTAAATACAATTAAATTAAAAATATTAAAATCAAATTATTAAATCAAAATCTATAATGTAAACTATTGTCTCTACCTCTCTCTC
>BMAO01030364.1:0-18067 GCA_019973975.1 Trichonephila clavata
AAAATTTAAAATCTCTACTCATCAGGAACATTTATGCAGGCTGCTGAAGCTCTTTCGTACTTTTTAAAATATTTTTTTTTTCATTTAATGGTAAATGAGTTTAAATGATGCAAATATTTTCTGGTTCTTCTAAGAGTATACAGTTACTCTCTTGTATTTTTTTAAAATTCCTCATACTGTTAAAGCAATTTTGAAAAAAAAAATGAAAAAGGTTTTGCAATTCGGATTGCTGTTAATGTAGAAGTGGCTCTGTAATCATTAATGAAATTTCCAAAAGCTTCAAAACATAAATGTCAAGCTTATTCGTAGAACTACTTATAGAAACGTTTTTTCATGTTGCTCCAAAACGGCGTCATACCTTTTTTATTCCACATTACTTCATTTTAATGCTATTTATATGCTAATTTTTGAAACCGTCTTCACAGTGAAATGCACAAGGGAAAAGTTTGAGGGTTCATCCCCCCCCCCATAGACTGATAATTTTTAAACTTTACCATATGATTACCTTTTCGCACTTTCACCTACGTGTTTTTAAGATGTAAGTGACCCTCTAAGAGAGGTCTGTGTATACTTCTGAGTCTAATATTTGGATTCCGAAGAAATCTTTATCGTCTAGATATCTTCAAACTATTACATTTTAAATTGGTTTTCTTGGTTATTGTGTACTTCGATGAAAAATGAGACGGCAAATATTTTTATGCAGTTTAACTTATGGTAATTGTATTATATTATATACTTGAAATCTCTCAGCGTTTCTTTCCATTTCATATTGTAAAGTCATTACATGTGTGAATAAATTAGGGAAAGATCTAGCAAGATCTGAAACTGTATATATGATTTTGATATACTTCTACGACTTTGATGTTGAATGAAATGCTATAGAATTACGATTCTTACACTATCTGGGAGATCCAGGTTTTTTTAAGAAGAAAAATGTCTTTGTTTGAGACGTGTAAACATTTTCCGGATTTTGTTTGTTTTTGAAAATAATGATAAAAGTATCAATTTTCATTTTTTCATATGATTCCATACAAATATTTTGAAGCCCAGTGGTTGAGTGGTAGCGCATCCCTCCTCCACACCACAGGTCCGGGGTTCAAACCCCAGGCTGGGAAGGTCAACTTAGCCTTCTATCCCTTCAGTGGGTCGGTACCAAACTTGTTTAGAAACTAAACAATCAGGTTTTCGTTTTAGACTGACCACATGATCGGAACATCTGCTCATGAACCTCACCTTTTTTTTAAGGTCACTAAAACTGAGATTGCCACAGTTAGCCTTGGCCCTTATGAGCTGTTGTGCCACAACAGTCAACAACCTAAGCAAAATTATATTTATATTGAGTGAGTATTTTGCCCTCTGTACTAAAAGGAACGTGTTGAATATAAATTAAGTACTGATGGGAGGCTGGAAATGGGGATGGTCCCCAAACCATTCGTAATTTTGTGTGTTCCCCTTGTTTACAGGATGTTGTTGAAACTCTATAGAATGGAGGGCAGTCGCTGGCACTCAATTGTGAACAACCGCATAAATTTAATTGAAATTGTAACTTTGTGCCTAGGGATTGGACAATAGAGGTTTTTTTGTAAAAGAGTGCGCGTATGTACAAATTGGACATTTACCCTCCCTTAAAAGGCGCTGCGCGATAGTTTTCAGAGGGAGACCCTTTCTTTCAATTTTCAGATGACACTAGTTCCCTCTTTTTCAAATAAGTGGAAATCTTAATTCTTATTCAATGTTTCCTTAATGCTTGTTCTTGGTTAATTTTTATACTTAAATTTGTAATGCAATCGTATAATCTAGAAATGTAATAAATTAAATTATTTTAATTTTTAAATAGAGTAGCGTTATCTTTGAATTTGATTGGAAAGGATTAACTCACTTGTAATGCGGACTAAAAGTTTGAATAAGCGAACCTGGGTATTATGATGCAAGTTAACTTAAGTGAATTTTTAGAGTAGTTAAAACGAACGCCACATCATACTCAGTGAGAGTGTTACCGACTCCCCTTTTTTGTCACTTCACTAAAAATTATGGCCTCTCGCTGCACACATAACTCTAGCGCATTTCATATCACAGGACCTCCCAGTCTACATTTGTTTCCGATAACTAATTCTTCAAAGAAATTTTGGAAAAAATAACTGGATTATTCATTAATACTTAAAGGATTGTTTATTACAGTAGATCTGTTATATAGAGAAAAAAGTTATAGATCAGAACCTACCTATTCGGAGTTGTTCTGTGATATGGAATATTAGGAGAAAAATAGATTAAAAATTTAATTTAAAATTTATTATTCTCCCAAAGAGGGTAAATTTTCGAGAAAGTCTTAGTTTGGTTAAATGATTTTAGACTAAAAATAATTATTTCTGTTTATATAATTGTTTTTCTAGTACTAATGGTGAGTACTGAGTAGCACAGTACAACATTGAAACATTTCGTAACCCAGCTCTATTTCCCAATACCGTCGATTCCTACAGGACGATCCAAACTCTTTCGCTTTATTGTGTACACAACAATTTCAGGTAGCAGTAGGTTCACTTTTTGATGTGTAACATCTTTCCTCTCGATTGCTGGATATTTGTGGGAGTGATTTCGTGAAAAGGGACGGAAATGCGTAACAGGAAGTTGGGGAAGCGCGCGCTATTCAGTAAAGTTCTGTTTTTTCTCCTTCATTCGGGAGGGCTCCACCCCATCCCCCACCCCTGCGGTCTAGGCCATGGGATCTTTGATTTCTCACTTTAGGATCAGAGAAGAAGCTAAGTCCTTTAGGCAGAGTCGTGGTTAGACAATGATGAACGTGTTCCGATACCTGACTTCGATTGCTGCTTACAATTTAAACGACTGGGCCACAGAGCAGCCGGTGTTGCGATCTATCGCAAACAGAACACCTCACATGTTGTGGCTTCTCATATGGATATTACTTATCGTCAAACAAAGGGACTGGGGAAAGATATTGGGGGACATATGCGCAGCAAAAATGCTTACTTGAAAATGGACAAATTGTGATTCTGGTGGTCGTATACATTTCTCCGAATCAAACGGTTCAAAAAATTAAAGATTTCCTGCATTTTTTACTTTTACCATATACCGAAAGTGGTTCTGCTCTTTCTTTAAAAAAAAAAACTATCACTCGCTTCCCATGATTTTGAGTAGTGATTTTAAAGTTAACTTCAGTTTGCTAGAAGCCGAGTCACTCATAGCTTTTTTGAATGATGAACCCAAGCTCGAAAAGAACACAAATCGAAATGCTTCGACAACTAACAGTGGTACTGTTATTGACGCTATTTTTCAACGGTTTTTAAATACTTTGAAAACACAAGTATATGTGTCATATTTTATCTATCATAAATTATCATTACCGCTCTTTCCCAAATTGAACAAGAATAATTATTTTTGATCAAAAAAATTGCATTACTCCTTGTGTTAATTAAATAAAATTTTCATTAAAGATATAATTATTCCACAGAAAATTATTTCCTATCATACTCGATTCATTTTTTTCAGGATTTAAGTTGCTATTGCAAATTTACGACGATAACATGTCAGATGTTACACATCGTATGCGACTACTGTAAAAAAAAAAAAGGCTTGCGCGCTTCTTTTTTTTTTCTTCTTTTTTTTATATTATTACAAGGAAGCTACTAAACATACCTGTGATGTGTGTTTTACTTGTAACTAAATAGTATGTGACCATTCATCGTAATAAACATTAAAAATTACTAAAATGTTCTTTCACTTTGATGAAAACTGCTTTGATTTTTTACCACAGAAAAAAAGTCAAATGCCTAAACTTAACTCCACTAGAGTCAGTACTCAATATTAAATCAGAGCTTTATCTTATTTTCTCCTTCATCTATATATACCATAGAAGATCTTCCTCGTATAGGTAAATTTCTTAAAAAATTTATTTTATCTAACCTATTGTTTAATTTTATTTCAAAAATTCTCCCGAAAGGAAGGAGGGTATTTCAATAAACTATCTATGGTATAGCTTACTTTATTTAGAATTCGGTTCTTATAAGAAGCATTGTTAAATACTAAATAGTTTACATCGTAGCAGAGATATTTTGATTTTTAATCATTTTAAATACGTAAAGAAAATGTTTGGATAGTTAAAAATATGCCACATATTATATCAGCAGTAAATAATTAATATTTTATCTGAAATTCAGTGTAAACAAAATTGAAAATTGTTTGCGAACCTTCGCAGGCATCTTCCCGTTCGTGTTTTCTGTATCCCTTCTCGCATTTGCAGTCGTAGCTTCCGACGGTGTTGATGCATTTAGCAGTTGGATGACAGGTGTTGTTTGTCAGACACTCATTGATATCTGAAAAATAAGAAAACAACACTTTAGTCTTTAACTGTCATTTAGCGTTTTCACGGTCTTTACAGCTTGTGTATCCAAAAACCCCTAAGAAGTCGTTGTGCCTTGCCTTTTTCAGTACCTCCCCAGGAAGATTTTCCAGGCATAGTATCATTTTAGGTTTTAAGTCGACTCAGGCTTAGAGCAATGGTCTTCAAACTGTGTTCCACGGAACCCTGGAGTTCCACGAAGCATACTCAGGGGTTCCACGAGTCACAATAAAAAAATCGAAAAGAAATTTATCAATGTATATGCAAAATGGATTCACGTTCTCTGTGAAGTTTATATGCCCACAAGAATTTAAATGTCTTCCCTATCATTAAGAAACTGAGAATTTTATTTATACATAATTACTTTATTATTAAACTTTATTATAATATAATAAAAGAATATTAAAACGTTTTATTTTTTTTTTATGTATATTACCTACTAGATTGTGAATATTTTATTGTTTACTACCCCAGGTTCCACGAAATAATTATCCCAGTTACTACACTATGCATGGGTTGGTGACTCTCTTGGTACAGAGAATAATGTTTTTAATGAGTAAATTATATTAAAAGTAGATTTAATTCTTTTAAATTCTAAATGCGATACACTTTTTAATTGTCTTAACATTAATCTATTTTTGATCTATTATGAATATTATTTTAAGATATATTCTTCTAAGTGTCTTGTTCAAGGGGTTCCGTGAGTTGAAAGAATTTGAAGACCATTGGCTTAGAGCAATGGTCTTCAAACTTTTTCGATACTCGGAACCCATAGAATGATACGGTGTTTTGGGGGAACCCCCTTCTCCCCACATGCACTTTGAAGAATATATCTTAAGGTAATATTTAAAATAGATCCAAATGTTTAAGGTACTTCACCTAAGGACAAATTAAAAAAGTATTGTATTTGATGTTAAAAAAAAATATAATGTAATTTTTTAATATAGTGTACTCACATTTTTATAATAATTTATGGTTCAAATGTTACCCGCCCATACATTATATTTAGAAACTGAAATACGTACTACCATATTTTTTTTACACAAACTGTCAAAGTCTAGATCTATTGAAATTATTTGCATTTACTTTTCATGTTCTGCATTTAATTTGCTTTTATATTTCGTACTTGTGACACTCACTTTGAAATTTATTTTCACTTAAATACATTCTTAGGAATGACTTTAAAATTTTTATAGATGCGCAAGAAATCCAGTTCATATTGCTTGAGTTTTTGCAATCTAAAATTTAAAAGCTGCTCTTTCTTAATTTTAGATTTTAACATCGTTTCTGTTGATATGTCGATAGGTTGTTCCCTCTCTTTCATTATATGTGTTGTTTCTTCCCACAAATGAAAAACAAGTGCATTTTCCATTAGAAAACTATTTAATTTTGCAAAACGTTGTACTATTAATTATAAAATTATTTCGTGGAACCTGGTATGGTAAACAATCTAACAGGATGTATGTATTAAGAAAAAAACATTTGAATATTCTTTTAATATATTATGATAAAAGCTAAGAAAGTATTATACATGATAAAGTTATGTATAAATAAAAAGTTTTCAGTTTTAGTGACCGAGATGAGTTTTAGATACTAGTGCTAATACAAACTTTATATAGAAGGTTGAATCCATTTTGTATACAAATTTAAGTTTTTCTTTTCCATTTTTTATTGTGACTCGTGGAACCCTTGGATTTCCCTCGTGGAACCCCAGGGTCCCGTGGAACACAGTTTAAAGACCATTGGCTTAAAGGTACCGTGTCCACTTCCTACGCCCAAGGTTGCGGGTTCGATCTCAGTTGTAGTCGATTAATTTTCTATATGCGAAAATCGTAGGAAAGCATGTCATATGAGTATGTGGCATGTGAAAGATCCCTTAAGTATCAGTTTGGCTCTGGTATTCGCGGCAAAAAAATTACGGCAATATTTAGCATCCAACGACAACTAGAATTGAATAAATTTAAGATTCGAAAATTTGGCAGTCGGAGCCACCACTAGATAACGCCACCAATGAAATAGCTTTAAAATTCAGGGACTTGCCGTGTCTGCAAAAGAAAAGCTGCCAAAACACAGCCCATTTAAAAAAAAATTTAAAAAGTTCTTCGTTTTCAATTTTACGGTCTCTAATACCACATCACAACTCTTCTTGGATCATCTTACAGACAGAGTTGCTAACACTGTTCTGATTGTTACTTAGTAAAGACATGTAATTTTTAGGGGCTTCATCAGAAATAAAAATGTCCCATTTACCTACCACGAATGATTGGTCAGATTTTTACGAATTTAGAGAAAAATTTAAAACCTGCAAACCTTGAATAGGATCTTGCGGAGAAAAATGGAAAACAACTTATACATGCATGCAAATTTAAAGCGTGCTTTCTCCTTGAATGTATCATTCATTTATTTACAATGGTGTACTCTGACTTCTGCATATTTTCAAATTAAATGCTGTATTGAAATTTTAAAATTATTATAGATTTTAGTTTTATTTCGAGAAAATTCCAATTTAAAGATGTTTATTTCTGCAGTAAGAAAATATTTCTTTTCATGAGAAAAGAATGAAATACTTTTTTTTTAATTGTGAAAATGAAATCATTCCTTTTTAACGTTACCTTTGTTGTTTTAATGAGATATAAAGAGTTTTTCTTTAGATCTAAATAATTGCAGACAAGCAACAATTTCTCAAAGTAACACATTCTCTCTCTCTCTCGCAATTGCTATCAAAATATTTTAAATGATCCCAGAAAAAGCACTAAATCATATTTTGAATATAAAACAGAGTTTTACTCCTAAATACTTTATGGAATACCTTAATTTGGAGATCTGTAAAATAGTAAAGCATTAAGTTTTTTTTCCTTCTGAATATAAACCCTATACCAGAAAATTTATTCGAATTTTTTTTTGTGTTACAGCCTTACTATAGTTAAATCCAGAGCCTAGTGATTTAGAAAGACGGAAATGTTAATTAATAAATATTTACGTACATCATAATTTTTGCATAACATAACTCATAGACGAAGGGAAAAGGCAGCCTCTGTTAGTTAAAAGATCTGAGCACCAAAGGTAGAGGACTGACTTAGTTCATTTCACTGTAGGTATTTAGCTGGGTAAAGTGAAGGGAAATGAGTAAGCTCGGTAAAGGAGAATATTCCCTGCCAGGAGACGTACATCGACATACTTCGCCCATTCCACCCAGTGACACCCCCTCGCCACGATGAGGCAACCTACAGGATTAGAGGGGCCTATAAACAGCTGTGCCTCTACAACTAACCTCCAGAAATTAGGGAGAGTACAGCTTAGTGCCGCTCGTGTCATCACTGGCTTATACGTAATAGCTGTCCAAATGATATTGTGTTGTTTGAGGCAGACCTCCAGCTATTGAGTCTTAGAAGAAACTCGTCTCTGGTGAAGTATTATAACAAGCTTTATAGCTACGGATCCCAAAATTGGACCTCTGACTTACTGAAACAATGGCATAATAACGAAAGAATTAAAAAACGCAGTCCTTTTAGCCAGATATATTACAATAACCTGCTGGACTCTACGGTGGAATAGTGCTTTTTTAGGTAATGCGTTGACCTCTGTGTTGTTCTTTCAGAGGTCAATTTCCATACTCCTCTAAGTTTTCTAAAAAAACGACGCTTCGAGACGCCTCCAGCAGTTTGCTTTAGATATTATAAATTGCATTCCAGAAGGCATTACGCTTGTATATACTGATGGTAGCAAAGACGAGGATTCTCACTCTGGTAGAGGAGTACTTATAAAGGGCACCAATGGGATGGTGTTAAATTAAAGAAAAGAAACCCTGATTTTAGTTCAGTTTTTAAAAGTAAACTCGTCGCTATCGATGAGGGACTAAGTTATATTCTGTACTCCTTAGACCCTAAGTCCATCTGGATTCTGTCTGATAGTCGAAGTGCCATACACCATTTGTCAAACTGGAGTAGCATTGGTGATATAACTGGAATTTCTATTCTTAATAAATTAAAATAAGTTTCATCATCTTGTGATGTGCACTTTCAGGGGATCCTTTCGCATGTAGATATTTAGGGTAATGAGGAGGCGGATGCCTTGGCGAAGGAGGGTGCCAGAGAGGCTCTGGCTACATCTAATTGCCTGACCTATCTTGAGGTATACACTGCCTGAAAACATATTGATAAAAAGACTTGGCTCGTCCTCCCCCCCCCCGGTTCATATTTAGTATCGAGCTGACACACTCAGACAGCAATTTCCAGATTTCTCGGGAGACATTTCAGAAGCCTTATCTTCCTGGGTGGCCATAAAACCCACCGATTTGTCCAAAATGTATCATCTACACTATCTGGCCAAAAGTATCCGGACACCTCTTAAAAAAGTGGTTATGGCAAGTGACGCAATTTGATACGTAATTGAAAGCTATAAAAGTGTTGGTAGTGGTTTGTCAGATTACATTAATGCGTTTGTGAGGCAATGAGTAAGTCAAAGGAGCTTAGCGAGTTTGATCGTGGCAGTATAGTGGGATGCCACCTTTGTGGGAAATCAGTTCGTGAGATTTCGGACATTCTACAGAAGCCTAAATATACTGTGAGTGATGTAATTGGGAAGTGGAAACGTCGAGGCAGAGTGAAACGGTAGAAAAACGAACCAGTAGGACGAAAATACTTGGTGAACGCAGCCGCAGAACTCTGAAAAGGTAGTGAAACAAAATCGCAAGTCCTCGTTGGTGGAAATTTCTCAGGAGTTCTAAAGCTCATCAGGAATTAGTGTTATCAGCATTACTGTCCGTCGAGAGTTAAAAAACTTCGGATTCTCGCTTTACAGTCTGGCAGTCGAATGGAAGCGTCTGGGTTTGGTGGAGGCCCGGCGAACGTTTCTTTAGGGACTGCATTGTGCCGATTGTTACGTTTGGTGGTGGAAGCATAATGGTGTGGGGGTGTTTCTCGTGTTTGGCCTGGGTCCGTTAGTTCGTGTGATTGGGAACATGAACTCTGAGATGTATGTGGACATTCTGGACAATGCCGCACTCCCAACTCTATGGCAATATTTCGGGGAAGGCCCATTTCTCTTCCTGCAAGATAACTGCTCCATTCACACAACGAGGCTTGCACAGACGTGGTTTGACGGAATGGGTGTTCAAAAACTGGACTGGCCTTCTGAGAGCCCCGATCTAAATCCCATATAGCACCTTTGGGACGAATTAGAGCGCAGATTACGTAGCCAGCCAAATTGGCCATCCTCACTGCAAGCACTCACTTCAGCTGTGATGGACGCCTGGAAGTCAATTCCTAGAATCACCTATCAAAAATTGGGGAAAGTCTTCCCAAACGTGTGCAGGTTGTCCTCCATGCAAAAGAGGGAACAATATCATAATTATATGTGCCTCAGATCACTCTAAGTCCATACCACTGGGTGTCCGGATACTTTTAGCTAGATAGTGTAGCAGACTTCCCCGATTCATATTGTAACGAATTTCACTGTTGGGTTCAGGGATTGAATAGACTTTAATCAGGACAGCGATAAAACAGTTCTTTATTATCAGCCCAATGAAGAATACAATGTTCAGAAAGGCATAAGAACAGCCGAAGTCAGATTAATACAACACAGCAGTAACACAACGCAATGTACAGATCCAGCGGGAAATAGATCAAATGCAAAGCCGTAGGCTTTCGTACTCTCTTCGGCATAAATCACGATGGAATCACCCGTAAAGTAACAGAGGCTGCCGGCGCGTCTGAGCTTCAAGAAATCTGAATAACAACAACAACTCATGCTGCATTTCAGTATGCCTTATATAGACACGGCGAAAGTGGTAGAACATTCCAGAAAATAGGAGAACCGGAAGTCGTCAAATATCGCCAAATTTGGCGACACATGGCAACAAATTTGGCGACAAAATAAATTGCCAAAACTGTCGCCAACTAAACGATATCTCGCCAATTTGGCGAGATTCCCATAGAGCCCCATGTTAATTACAAGGTCCGATAGCAAATGATCTAATTCACATGTTTACATGCAATAAACATTAATCCTGCACTATTTTTCAAGCAGAATAGTAATTTTGACATAATTTAACATAATAAACACATTTTAAATACCAAAATCGTAACATTGCCTCCTCCTCAAAGACTGCACGTCTCGGGGAGTACACTTGAGCAGAAAGCCATTTAAATAAAACAATTATATTATTTTAAATATAAGATAAACAAATGACAATGAAAGTATACTCAACGTAACAAATAAAAAAAACAACTATTTACAGGACTATTTACAAAAGGAAATGGTTGAAGTGATGAAACCATGGTTTAAATTGATCCCTAAACTAAGTATTGTTACCATAATAAGGAGCTAAGCGATCGTAATGAACGACTCTAGGCTTAGCATTCGTAGACTTACGGATTCGAACCACGACGTCTTTCAGTCTTTTTAGAACTGTATATAGTTGTTTTTTTTATTTGTTATGTTGAGTATACTTTCATTGTCATTTGTTTATCTCATATTTAAAATAATATAATTGTTTGATTTAAATGGCTTTCTGCTCAAGTGTACTGCCCGAGACGTGCAGTCTTTGAGGATGGGGGAATGTTACAGTTTTACAGTATACAGTTTTAAAAAGACTGAACGACGTCGTTCAGTCTTTTTAAAACTGTATAAGGCCCTTCCCACGATGTTTGAAGCTTCGGAGAAAGTCCTTTACGTCGGTACGGGTTCCAGAACCAAACTTGTCACCTTCGTTAAATGTATGTCCTGTAGCTCTTGCATCGTATCGGATCTTCATCTTGTCCGTCGCGATGTTAATGCGACATCGGGCAAATTGATGAACGTCTTCTAACCGTGCCTGGAGATTGTCAACATAGTCATCAGGCGAAGAAGGCGCATCCGGTGGACGTCCGAATAAGAGATCACAGGGGAGACGGAGTTCACGACCAAAGAGCATATTTGAGGGTGTAAAGCCGGTAGTTTCATGGACGGCACTTCTGTAAGCCAGCAGGAACAGCGGTAGTTTCTTATCCCAGTCTTGTTGGTTCTTTGAAACAAGGTGAGAGAGACTATTCAGGATAGTTCGATTAAATCTTTCTACCATGCCATCCGATTGTGGATGTAGAGGGGTTGTTCGTGTTTTATCGATTCCCAGGATTTTACAAAGTTCTTGGCAGACAGCAGAAATGAAATTTCTCCCCTGATCGGAATGGAGTTGAAGGGGTGTTCCCCGAACCTTGAAATCCAATTCTCCACTAACACTTCTGCAACAGTTGTCGCTTCCTGATCGGGAATCGGGTATGCATCAGGCCATTTCGTGAAATAATCCATGACAGATAAAATGTATCGGTTATTGTCTTTTGATCGTGGAAAAGGTCCCAAGATGTCGAACGCAATTCTTTCGAATGGTGCCCCTACATTGTATAGGTGTAGCTTTCCGCGACTACGTCTGTTCGGTCCTTTACGGGCTCCACAGGTATCGCAAGACTTGCACCATTTTTCGACATCAGTTCTTACGTTATTCCAATAAAACCGCTCTCGAACTCTCTGCACGGTCTTCATAACTCCGAAATGGCCACTTGTTGAACTATTGTGTAATTCCTTTAGTACGTCAGGTATTCGTGATCGAGGGAGTACTAACTGCCACCTTGATGTTTTGTCATCTTCGGATTCCCATTTTCTATACAGGACGCCGTTTCAAATGTGAAGAGAATCCCAAAGAGCCCAATACCGTTTGATACCAGGACTTAAACTAGAGATGTCTTGCCAAGAGGGTCTCACCCTAGACGACTCCATGCGTTCAATAATGGGTTTTAGGTCAGGATCCTTCATTTGTGCCTTCGCGAACTTCTTCATCACTCCAAGGGTCTAAATGTGATGTAGCTGACGCAGTGATCTGGCGCACAACCGGCACCGTTTTCCCATATTTCATCTCAGCTGTAGAGCAAAAGCGACAATTCCCTGAACAGGGTTTCCTGGACAAGGCGTCTGCATTTCCGTGCAAGGATCCTTTGGTTCTAGGTGCGTTCCCAGCTCGTTGATCTTGGCGAGCTTGACAGTTCCGCTGAACATGTCCTCGCTCTGATTTCCTTGCAAGGTCCTTTGGTTCTAGTGCGTTCCCAGCTCGTTGATCTTGGCGAGCTTGACAGTTCCGCTGAACATGTCCTTCGGCTCCGCACCTCCAGCACGTTACCTTCGTCTTTTGTGCGTTTCTATTGTACTTGACATTCAGGGATAACAGAATATCACGCATTTCTTTCAGAGTATCCGCCATACCAGGATCTGAATTGGTTATTTCTGCTCCCCTTACCAGATGTCTTTCCCTTCTTGAAGCTTGTTGGACAGCCTCGTATTTCAGGCCGCACACTAGAGCTGATTTCAAGTCTTTTAACTCCGCCAATCTGAGAGCCTTCTGAATTTCAGGATCTTTCACGCCATCAATAAAGAATTGTAGAGCCAAAGTGTCTCGTACGTCAGCTGGGCAATCGGCAAATGCGAGATGAGATAGCCGTTCTACATCTGTCGCCAAATCTTGGAGAGTATCATTCTGTCTTTTTGGCGTGATTTTAATTGCAGGCGACTAAAGTCCTTTAAACATTTTTCGCCGAAATGTAGCTCTAGGGCCTCTGTGCGCGCTTTAAAATTTAATTGTTCTTCCTCCGGGACTGTTCTTAAGACATCTGCAGCCTCTGCTCGCAAAGATGCAGCCAGTTGGCGAGCTTTGGTAACAGGATCCCAGCCATTTCCATTGGCTACAATTGAGAACTGGGTTTTGTATACCTGCCATGATGTCTTTCCATCATATGTGGAGATCTTGATATTCGGCTTGGCGATATTGGGTTGATCTTGGCTGATTTCTTGTTTCCGAAATTTTCTTTGGCGAAATTTGATTTTTCAGCAGATATATCAACCTTCATTGCTTCTTTTAATTTCCCAATTTCTAGTGTTATTTCGCCAAATCTCTCCTCATTCTTCTCTCGATATTCTTTTCAATTTCGCCAAGTCTTTCTTCATTTTTGTCAACTTTGTCTGCAATAACATCTACCTTGGTGTTAATCACGCTTACGATGTTAGCTTTCATTTCTTTTAAGTTAGAGTTCATATCCATCATAGCCGCCAGCAGTTGGTTCAAATTTATTTCAGATTCACTTTTTCTTTCTTCTCTTGCTGGCTCTTTTTCGCCAACCGCCTTAATTCGTTCACATATTTCAGGCGAGCTCTCATCACTCACTTCTCTAATACTTTGTTCACTCTCCATAGCGTCTCTAAGTCGTTTCACTAACTCTTCTTTCAGACCAGTTGTAGGCAAGCCCCGATTCAATAACTGTTCTAGCAATTCTATAACACGCAGTCCAGACACCGATTCAATATCGAAGTCAGCCATTTCATTTATCTTCGCTATTCAATCCCACTTCTGACACCAGTTTGTAACGAATTTCACTGTTGGGTTCAGGGATTGAATAGACTTTAATCAGGACAGCGATAAAACAGTTCTTTATTATCAGCCCAATGAAGAATACAATGTTTAGAAAGGCATAGCAGCCGAAGTCACAGTAATACAACACAGCAGTAACACAACGCAATGTACTGATCCAGCGGGAAATAGATCAAATGCAAAGCCGTAGGCTTTCGTACTCTCTTCGGCATAAATCACGTTGGAATCACCCGTAAAGTAACAGAGGCTGCCGGCGCGTCTGAGCTTCAAGAAATCTGAATAACAACAACAACTCATGTTGCATTTCAGTATGCCTTATATAGACACGGCGAAAGTGGTAGAACATTCCAGAAAATAGGAGAACCGCCCGGAACCGAAAGTCGTCAAATATCGGCAAATTTGGCACTGGTGACAAATTTGGCGACAAAATAAGTTGCCAAAACTGTCGCCAACAAAACGATATCTCGCCAATTGGCGAGATACCCATAGAGCCCCATGTTATTTACAAGGTCCGATAGCAATTGATCTAATTCACATGTTTACATGCAATAAACATTAATGCTGCACTATTTTTCAAGCAGAATAGTAATTTTGACATAATTTAACATAATAAACACATTTTAAATACTAAAATCGTAACAATATTTTTGGATGCCTGGGTTTATCCTACGAAGACCTAGCAAATAGCTAGGTCTTCCTATGCTAGCTTATGACTTTTTGAGGGTGAATAAACTCATAGATTACACTTTATTTGTATAAGTCTTTAAAAAAGCCCATGCCGGAGGAGGCAGAAAATCAGAAAATACTCGATGCAATGTGAGCTCTGAACAGGGGGTTATATGTTTGATTGTGATATGCACATTTGTGAGGACAGCAACTCAAAAATTAATATGTGTTCATAATCCAGAAATCAAATTGCTTCAACGGCTTGAAGAAAAGTTTTATTTTACTAAGTTCGTTTTGCATCTAATTGCGGTGAGGTGAGGACACTTTGTGGTCACTTCTATTTTTATGATATATAAATTCAAATTCAGTTTTAAAAAGCCGAAATTATAAATTAATAGAAAAGGTTATTATTGTTTCTGTACTATTTACATATGATATGCTAAGAATAATAAAATAAAAGGTGGGAAAAAACTGTCAAAACAGTTTAAAGAACGAATTATTTATAAAACGATGATTTATGATCTTTATTTTTACCTTCACATGAGCCATGGACATCTTCATACCCTACTGGGCACTTACAATGCTTAGTATTATTGACCAGGTCACAGTTTACTTTATCCAAGCCACAGTTACAAGCTGCAATAGAAAATTCAAAAAACAAATTTATTTAATATTTATTCAAAAAGAATAGTATCGTGAGAATCTTAAATGATTTAATTATGTTTAAAGTGTTCTTAATGACCAAAAACTATCAGATGTTTTATTGGAGTGATGAGAATATTTGATCTCTTAGGAAGATAATGATGGATAATTTAATTCTACTCAAAAATGCCACTTAAAAAAATTTGCATGAGAAAATCTCACATTCCTCGTTACCACAATCGTTACCTTGTACTCTCAGTTGCTACGGTATAGATTGGAAGTAGAAGTATTTCCGTCAATTTGATCTGCAGGAAAATGTGATCGGGGGCTCCCTATGCTCCAATGCTGAAGTCTTATGAACCACTACATGTATTGTTGATGAAATGATATGTCATTATCCAAGGAATATAATTCAAGCTCAGGCTGCGTATGTCCATGCGCAGAAATATACGCTGCACTATGCGCTGAGACACACCATCTGGCTTGCCACTGTTACCCCTGCTGGTAATATCGACCATTGTAACTCTTCGGTTATGGCGAACAATGCGTAACAGTCTCCGCTTTCCTCTGGAATCGATGCATCTTGACCGACAAACTGCGAGTTAAGTGGTGAAGATGGAATTTTGTTATCTATTTTCTAAGCATGAGGGGTTGTAGAGGGGGGTCGTGGCCTATCATCACAGCCTCATCAGACTGGCATAGCATAGTTTTATCACCGATTAAATTCACAATCTTGGATCAGATGTCCATCGGTTTTGTGTCTGGAAAAGCTGAGTTTAGAAGTCCCAATCAGCCTTTTTTTTACTGAAGCATACAACCCTGCGTTATTTTCGATGTTTCTTTCTTGCATCGTCTTCATACAAGATATGATGGCATTCTATAAATTCTGGAGAGAATTATATCTTAAATAATAATCCTAGTTCGTTCTGGAGCTTTCTGAATATAATTTTTTCCACCCAAATTTAGTGCTTTAAACTATATTTTGAGACAAAATAAGCCAAAGTCATTCTTATCTACTTAGGATTATTGAATGAGTATTTGATTGGGGTTACAAACGATTTTTCTGGAAATAATACCCTTTCGACAGAAGCGAGTAAAATTTTATATAATATATTCATTTCCTTTAAACAAATTTGAAGGAGTGTTTGAGAAGTACAATTTATTATAAGATTCCAAAAAATGTATAACAATAAGTTAGCTATAAAATGCACTAAAAACTAAAACTCTGAAGGTATGTGTTTATTAAAATTATTTCAAAAATATTCTTGTATTAATCTATTAAAAAAAGTATCTTCTCATCTTTAATGTAGCTATTAAGGATAAAATATTTTAAAAGCATTAAGCTTTCGATGAAAATATTGTGAGTGAAATCAACATTTTAATCACAATCATAAAATACATTTTAATTGTTATTGAATACACAGCGATCTTCTTTCCTCAGATATTTATTTAGGTTTCCATTTTTATTTATATACTTTCTTCACATCTTGCACTTTTAGCATTTTAATTTCAAAGTTAAAATTTTAGAAAAAAGAAATATATTCTGTTTTTTCAATGCATTAATAAAAGCCTACTTTCTTGCTTTAAGATTAATTTTAGTGATTATTTCTTTTATTCAAAAACAATTTTACTACATGTTCTTTATAATAACGATAGAAATTCGCAAGTGTAGCTTTAAAATACAACGCACCAATGCATCGTCCTTCTCTGTCCAAGAATCCATCCTCGCATTTGCAAATTCTTTTTCCTGTTTTCTGATCGATCTCACAGGAACTGTTAGGCCCACAATCGCATTCTGAAACATGAGAGGAAAACAAATTGTTACAAATTTTGTTTAATTAATGCTGAATTTTCTTATAAAATAGTGTAAATAATTAAGATTTGCTTTTTGACGTTTAACTCTGAGTACAGGATGTGTGTGCAGGCAAGTAAGGAGGAATCTGAAATGATTTGTTAATTGGTATGCTTTCAGTTAAAACAAATTATTGATAAAATCTTTTCAGTGGCAATTTAGTGATGTAGAAAATAACTGTTCATCGAACACAGTAAGAGCAGTAGCAGTAGACTATAAATATCCATTTATGACAAAAAATAAATAATTATTTTCGATATTCATGCCGTTTACATCATTTGTATATATATATATATATATTACTACTTTTTTTATTATTGATTAGCAATTCCTCCTATCGAAATTCAAAGTCGTATGTACTAGATTTACCATGTGATAGTAGTTTCACTTACGATCTGACGTAATTAATCTTAATATATTTACAACTTCATTGCAGAACACTTAATTTTATTTATTATAAGCCCATTAATAATAAGCACATTTATTTTGTGTCGCATAATTGTCACATAATTTTGACTCCAGATAAAATGAATCAATTCAACGTTTTGCGTTGGATATTCCTACCTATTCGAAGGACCAATTTCACCGACTTGTAATTTTCATTTATGGGCATATGATTATTTCGACACTTGTACCCCAGCTTTCACATACACGTCATCCCAACCCTAGAAAACAGTCTATTACATTTAAATCACAAGGTTCGTTTAAGTTCTGAGGTTTCCAATTTTTTCTCTGCAAGAGAATAAGTAGAAAGATTCGGTTGTGTTTTTTAAAATTGAGGCGGGGGGGGGGAGAAAAACTATACTTTACATGGCATGAATATCTAGATCATTGGCGGGAAGATCGATGCTTCATATACCTAAAATGGTAAAGTTATATTTAAAAGATTAAAGTGCATTTATTTATTTTCTTCACTTGCGGAATGAAACTCACATCGTAGTTCATCACCAACTGAGTGAGACATGAGATGAGGGTGTCATGAATATTAAAAATGTACGATCTATTGGTGCGAAAGTCAAAGAAGGATAAAAACAGTGATAATGAACCGAAGCTGCCTCGACCACTAACCAGTTGGTCCAAAGCCATAATTGCTCGTGGAACAAGTTGTTCTGGGAGGCCGTCTTTGAACTATACACGACACTGCTTATAAACTTGAAATTTT
>BMAO01030365.1:0-80129 GCA_019973975.1 Trichonephila clavata
TAATGTAACAGGTATATTCATAATAAAACTAAGAAGTAGGCTGAGTGATTAAAGCATATATTTCCTGTGCTTTCTGAAATAATACTTTAAAAAGGAATAATTAAAATATTATATATTTTTTGAATTTTTAACTGAATATATAAATGAGTATAAATTTTGGAACATATATATCTTAATTTCATATAATTATTTCTGATATCAACTCAAAATAACATATTTACAATTTCTTTGAAAATTTGATATATTCCCGGGTATTTCGGGAAAGACAATTACGTTCCCGGGATTTCCTGGAAATTTCCTGGAATGGAAAAGGACCAAAAATTAGAAACCCTTGTTATGACAGGGATCTTAAAACTGTAGGATGGGTCCCCTATGGGGGGGGGGTTGAGAACTTATCGAAAAGTTTATTTTTAAAAGATATTACTTTACCACTCTAAAAGGAAGCAAAACAAAACACATTCTTACGTAATAAAATGCATGCTTTTACAATGGTATAATATACTCATTATATTCATCAATACTGTATAATGTATTTGATAATTAATTTACCAGTACTTAATTAAAAACAAGTTTAAAAATTACTGGTGACTCTCCCATGGGTTTGTCTTGTAGAGAAAATATTTCAAAGGAAGATTTAATGTTAGAAATTTACACTTCAAGTTCTTTTCTTATATTTTGCCTTCTAAACAGACTACGCAGAAAAAGCCGATTACATATAGGTAGAATGTTTGAAGTGATGATAGTATATGAAATGCTTTTGTTTTCAGTGCAGAAATTTATAAAGTCCAAATAAAACTTTACTTATATCCTTACTTAAAATATATATTACTTAAAAATAACGTTCAAAATTTAATATTTATCTTAATGATTTGTACAGTTTTTATTTGATGTAGTAAATCTAGCTTTAGCATCAAAATACATTTTCATTCCATTCAATACATTTTTATAGCATGGGGGTCGCGATGAAAATTATGCTTTAAAATTGGGTCTCACATTTTTAAAGCTTGAGAAGTACTGGATTATGAAATAATGAATTCTTGTAACAAATGAAAAATTTTAAGAAAAGATATAGTAAAAGCAGAAAGTTATTTTTCTAAAAACTAATCGGAGTATTGAAATAACATACATATTACTTGCATTTCATTCTTTCTCTTCCCACACAGTTCCCATTTTTTTATGAATGTACCCAAATGAGTTTTATTCAAAAAAGCCTTATTTTAATGAGGTTTGAAGTTAAAAGGGAAAAAAAGAAACATAATAGTAAAGAACTTTAAAGAAACAAACGAAAAACAAAACACAACAGAACTGGAAATGTGGCCAGATAATTTGTTTGACAAAAATGTAACGAGTTTTGATACAATTTCAAACCTAGCTCACAATTATCATAACACAATGATTGTGATATTCATGCAATCTTTATTTCAATGTTTTCTCTGTAAAACTAAAACAGTTTTAGTAAATGAAAAACAGGAAATACCGAGATTGAAGTACTGTGCATATATTTCATTAAAAGGAGGAAATAACTTTAGAAATTATAAAGCCATTTATTGTCCAAAATAATATATTCTGAAAACAGTTAATGTTAAATTAAAAGGACACTATACTGAAGAATAATCAAATTGTTCCGACTAGTTAATATAACTACAAACTAATTGTAAGAATTGATTATATTTGCGACCTAAATTTATGGCTGCTGAAATTTTAATTAAAATACTTTTGAGATGATTATTTATCCGGTTTTATTTTTAGTAAGTTATATATATATTTCCTAATTATAACATCTAAGCCAAATTGGGAAATAACTCATTAATTGCTGAAATTCAATGATTTTCCTTTTTTACAGAATAAGTTGTAGTTTATTTCTGTGTTTGTGGAAACAGAAGAACTTTTTAATTTCCCAAGAACATCAATTTGAGACAAAATAGATTCTAATTCCGTAAAAGGAGATTGGTTGGTATTTAATAAATTAGATAGATATACAGAAAATATATAAAAAATAGAGAAAATTGTTATAAAACGTGGCAAAACCTATGGTAAATTTAAAATAAAAGTATTAATCTATTTTTACTTTGAACAAATATGATGTTACATTTTCAAAATTTGTCTTTATCATTTGTTTTGCTAAAATGTCACTCATAAAAATGAACAAAAATAATATCTGGACGTCTGAAATTACGAAACTTGTTTAAAGCTATTGTTAGTGGTACAAAATTTAAAACAATTGAACAAAACTAAATTACCTTTCTCTTTAGTTAGAAAATATTCTTTTTTTGTTATTTCTATGCCAAAATATTTACATTTTCTAATCACCGATTAAACTTTTTATCATGTATGGGTCGATTAGACCCATTTCTCAAATTGATCTTTTGATATATTTCGCAGATTTTAGCCCTAATTATTTAAACGTTAAATATTCCTAAAAATGTGCATATTAAAAGATACACTCACTTCCAAAACTTAAGCACAAAGATGTAAAATGCAAAAAAATCAACAAATACTGCTTTGATTGACACAAAATTTGGCAGTAAAGTAGCATTCATATTTATACATAAAACAAAATAAATAATTATATACAGAAATGAAAAAAAAAAATTAAATTTTTGTAAGTTATCAGATAATATCATACTGGAGACTTAAACAGAATTATGTATAAAGTGAAAATAAACAGCATACAATGAAAAAAATGACATTTAATAGGGTATGTGATCCCCCCCTCATCTGTATGAAAAGTTTACACCTTCTGACTATGCTTTCAATTAGGTTGTTAACCACCGCAAAACTAAGTAATCGCCATTCTTCTTGTAGAGCAGTTTCCAGCTCAACAAGAGTGGCTGGAGGTGGGAAACGTGAAGATACAGCACGGTCGAGAGCAACCTAAAGATTTTCAATGGGATTAAGGTCGGGCGAATATGTTGGCCACGCCATACGCGTAATTACTTCACTCTCCAGGTAGTCATCGATGATGTCAGCTCTATGGGGACGTGCGTTATCGTCCATTAAACAAAAGTAGGGCTAACTGCTGCAGCGTACAATCTCACAATGGGTTGTAAGACTTCATCTCGATACCGGACAGCCGTCACAGAACCCCGTTTAAAGACATGCAGGTCGGTGCGGTATCCAAATGAAATCCCTGCCCACACCATAATGCTTCCGGCTCGGAATGCGTAATGTTTTGGGGATGATTGCGTTTTCCTTGTTTACGCCACATCCTTATACGCTTGTCATCTGGCTCCAGAGCAAATCCTGACTCATCAGTAAACATGACATTGCCTCAGTAAGACATAGTCCAATTGCCATATTCCCGGCACCACTTTAATCGTTCTCCTCTTGATTGGACGGATAGAGGAACACAAACTCGAGATACCCGGGCATGCAGTCCATTCATATGTAATCTTCGCTCCTGCAGATATAGCCTTACCAATGGATGCTGTAACCATAGATGTCACACTCTCTGCGATTCTGCTTGGTTACAATAGCAATATATCGATCTTCCACAGGGGTTGTAACCCTTGGTTGACCACCTACGGGCCTTCGGACAACTGTCTGTGTGGTTTGGAATTGTTTCCATAAACGTGAAATTACAGAATGATGAACGCCGAAGAAAAGAGCAACATCTGTGATCGACTGTCCTGCTTCAATGCCCCCCACAGCTCGCCAGCGCTCAGAATCTTCCATTCGTTTTCTGGAAGTCATAGAAAGTAATACGTATGTCTTGAAACCAAATTGTACGAATGCTTTAAACACCTTCTGTAAGCACTTACAATCAACTTCTGTAACCCTTCATAAAGTTGGCTTCTTATAAGACTGCCCTTTTTGCATATTTCTGGACATGAAGGCACGATTGGCTGTTACCTAACATATTTGCATACTTCAATTTACCTCTGCAGTGAATTGCATCCTCTTCAATTCTGATTGGCTCCCGGAAATCAGTATTTACCTCTCCGTGCTTATCTTTTGGAAGTGAGTGTAATATGCAACGGCGTTCAGACTGATAGACATTTTTTTTAAATCAACAAGTGAAAAAATTGCATACAAATCAGTGTAAAAGTAATTTTTAGCCCTTTTAATAAACTTCTTTTAACTCCTCTCAGGCTCATTTTATTTCTGGATAATGAATTTAAAAATATAAATTTTTTATTCTTATTTTCAAACATACATATCTTTTTTAAACATAATAGCAACATTCGCAAACAAAATGTTGTAAAATGTCATGTAAAAAACATCTATTTACATAAATGAGCAATTAACCTGTAAAGTTGGCTTTCTGTATGACAGAAATCATTAGACACTTTGGAGTCAATTCGCCCTAACAATTAAATGTGAAGTCTAGAATACCTTGCTTTTATCTTGAAATACAAATTTTAATTAGATATTTTGCATTTACGTAAATGATTAAGGAATTATTAATCAAAATTTGATCGTATTTGATAAATTCAAAAACGTGGTACTGCACATTACATCTTAACCTGTACAGTAAAAAAAATCTTGTTTCTCTTCTTACCTTCTTCGCTTTACTGTCTCTCTTTGTGCAACAAATAATTCACTCTCGTATTGGATTAGTTTTCTTCTCTTTTGGGGGATGTAGTCAACAAAGTGTTTTTCAGACAAGCGGGGAGAGGGTGCTCAGCTGAAGGACGTCTTCTTTTTCAGGAAATTCCACCAAGTGTGGCACTTATCCGTTATTTGAAAACCTAAAAAACACCACGTGTAATAATTCGGGAAAGGTCGATTGCACACAGTAAATTTTCACAGTGCCCGAGCTACACTCGGGATGAACCAGGATGGTACATTTCGACTACTCGGGCTCAGCCGGAAAGGGATTTATGCGGTATTTCTTAGACCGTGGGTCACTCCCCCATGAGGTGATGATAACCCTACGTGGGGGGCACAAGCATATCAAAAAATCAAAATAAAGATTATTTTTTTAAAAATATTAATTTACTGAAGGAAACGAAACCAAATGCATTTTAAACTATAAAAGGTAATATAATACTTATCCTACTACTTAAAAGTAATATAAACAAAATGTAATACTTATATTGATAATTTGTATGATTTATAAATAAGGTCGTATTATAGCTGAAGTGCCAAAGTACATTATTATTACAAACAATACATTGTCATTTTATGGGGGGGGGGCGATTAAAACAATGATTGAAAATTTGGTCATCAATATTGAAAGTTTGAGAAGCACTGGGTTAAAGAATGGTCTAAAGATGGCTTTAGTATAATGAAATGTAGAGACAATGATGTTACTATTTAGTGGTTTCTGTTCTTCAATTGGTGGACCACGTGATGAGTATTTCGTGTAACATGTGACAAATAAATCTGCTCCACAATAATGTATCCTTTATTGCGTCATTCAAAAGAACTTTGATTACTTAAATAATCAAACCTAGACAATGAATCGTGTCCATAGTGTACTGTATGTAAAGCATATGGATATTTTTTATTTTTATAACGGTATATATAACAGGGGAGTGAGTGCATTAAGTCGATCACGGTAGCCGATGAAACACTAAGGCATTTTGAGGTGATGGTCTAAGGTTTAGTTGTTAGTAAATACATATATATACGGAAATAGTTAAGATTGGCTGACAGTATGCAGACTGTCTTCTACTGATTATAACTATGAGCACTAATTTTAGGTAAAAAATGTTTTCTTTTTTAAGGCTTTTTGAATTGTTTCGTAACAAATGCATCATTTGATATTACTATATTACTATTAATATGCTTGTATCCTGGTCTTCTTTAAACTTGGTCTTAAAAGTGCAAGTTTATTTTACTTTAGTTATATGTTGGTAAGTACATAATCCGTATTTATTATTAAGTTATAATAAATATTTTAGTCCATTTTCTTACCTCACCACACCTACGCCACTGGGTGGACTGCAGCATATTTAAAAAATTAGAAGTAGCCCGTACATTGCAAAAGTTTCCCCATCCCTGGTGTATAATAGTAATAAAAAAGAAGAGCTTATATCTGCAAAAATGAAATTTTATATACCTGAACAACTAAACTAGAAAAGTGTAAAGAATGTAGGCTTGGGAAAGATAGAAATACTCAGGCCAAATTGCATTATGACAAACATTTCTCTGCAAAAAAACTCATAAATATTTGTTGAAAGGTTAGGAGAAAAAGAGCATGCTAGTAATAAAAAACGAGAACTCATGTCTACAAAAGGTAAGACTTCAGATATCAGAACAACTAAACCAGAAATGTATTAAGAATACGCCTGAAAATAATAGAAATACTCATATCAGACGTGCATTATAAATAGCATTTCTCAGCCAAGAACTTGCAAATATTTTTTGTAAATATTGTTTATCGTGGAAACCATTATCAATAATAATGTAATTGCAATATATTTATAAACATTGTAACTAACAGATATAAGTTATTTCAATTTTATTCATATTTTCAAAATCTTACACGGAATTAAGAAATTGGCCGATGGGGGTTAAAATGAAAAAAAAGAGGAGAGAGGAACTAAAATATGCTTCTTATAATAATAATTGCTAA
This sequence comes from Trichonephila clavata, assembly GCA_019973975.1. Lineage (NCBI taxonomy): Eukaryota > Metazoa > Arthropoda > Arachnida > Araneae > Nephilidae > Trichonephila > Trichonephila clavata. The sequence goes on from BMAO01030365.1 coordinate 6,524, forward strand.
TAGCATTTAAAATTAACTATGTATAAATTATTTCGTAATGTTTTAACAGTCATACCAGAAATTATCTCGGGCAAGGTTCTAGAGCTCGAGTATTATATGAGGTAATTTTGTTGAGAACATCTTATTGTTTTATATCCGAATACATATAGGAAGAAATTTATTTTGGCTTAATCTCTTAGTCTTTTACATAATGGTGACAATTTATGTACACAAGTCTTCAAATTAACTTGACAGTTAAAGAGTTACGAGTTAGAGTAAACCTACATTTGGGTCAATTAGACCTAGACAGATAAAACGTGACAGGTTTTCAACAGGATATTCAAGTTAATCCGAAACCGTATTCCTTAGACTTTGTAGATACATTTACTATATTCAGTTACTGACTAAATAAATCCTAAAGCAAACATAAACTTTAAAGAAGAAATTAAGAAGGTATTCTAACTAGAGGATATAAATAAAGAAATAGAGATAAATGTATTTAAATTTCACAAGAGAATTTTCAATTCAAACTTAACCGGATGTACATATCATTTATATTCTTAAAAATACAGATACAATCTGAAATTCATATTTTAATTAGAAATAAATGACAAATATATTCATAATATATTAGTAACAATACATTCTTTGCAAGAATTGAAGTACGAAATCCTTTAAAGATCTACATACAGTTCCCTAAATCATGGTCTTCTAAAGTATATCTTTAAATAGAACCATAAAAATAAATGCATAACACAAGAAAACTTGAAAGTTAAAGAAAAAAACTTTCTCAATTCCTTGAAAAGTAAACAAAAATATATGAACTCGGCGAAAAGCTGGGTAAAGAAACGATGACATGGAGCTGGACTGTATGGACAGAAGAACTTCAAAAGCCGATGATATACAGGCCAAGCATTTGATGGTCGAAGCTATTGAGGTGCGGAAAAAGATTTATCTATGGACTTCGGGGATTAAGTTTAACAACTAGACTTGAGTTCCAATGTTTGTCAAGAGTACTTCACAGGGGCGTTTCTTACATGAAGCGATCCACATGAAACATAATTAGAATTATTTGTAAAAAAATAGATTCGCAGCAGGCTCAATCGGTAGACAAAATAAGGAGTCTTAAATAATAAGAGTTCTTGATGTGTTTTGACTTTGATTTTCTAAGATCTTTAAATTGAAAACCTATACAAAGCAGTAAGTTACTGTTCTCTGGTTAAAAAGAATAATTAAAAATAAGATGTGTTTCCAGTTGATATCCACGAAGAAGTCCATACAGTCAATTTACCAATATTTATTATAATTGTTAGTAAAATTCTCTAATATTAGATTCATTTTTAAAAATAAAAATTAAAAAAATATTTATGTAGAATATGTATGCGCGCGAGACGCCATTTATATATTTTATGCTGTTAATATGTAGCAATATGCTGCAATATGTAGCAATATGCTGTCAATATTTAAAAATATTTCTTTCGTACTTAATTAAAAATTACTATTCGTGTTACAAGCTACAAGTTTCGTATACTATTATTTTGCATTTAAATATTTTCAAAGCTTAATAATTTAGTTTGTGGAAAAGATTTTTCATTTATATGTATATATTGTATTCTTTTCTTTTCTTTTTTTATTTTTATAAATTAATAACACCAACTTTTTACAATTTTTAAAAGAAAAATAAAATTTATATGCAAAAAAATATTTTGATTTAATCTGGTTACAATGAAAAGGTGGCATTATATACATTTACATAATATAAATTTATGAATTTAATGTAATTAAAATTAAATTATCCAAGTGATTTTTTATTCAAAATGAATTTTTTAAAAATAATTACTAAATAACTTTGCTAATTCAATATTGTTAAAGTATAACACAAGCAGAAATATACAGATATATCAATTAGATCATTATATAGATTACAGGAATTAATAACTATTTTTATTATATAAACATACTTCAGCAAATAAATTCGAAAGAAAAAATCTATACATTGAATATCTGAAAAAAGAATTTAGAAATTAGGGAATTTGTTCCCTTTAGATCTTATTCAAATTTTTAAAAAATAGGCTTATTAAAAAGAAATAGGAGTACTTTTATAAGCGAATTGATACCATTCGATATGTGTAAAGTTTATAAATAGATTAATATTATTTAATTGATGTTAATATATTTTAAAACTATACAGGGTGTCCCAAAACGACCGCATAAACTCTGCACAGCTAGATTCCTCGTTGGGAGTACATAAAAACTGCTCAAAGAAGCATTCCTGTACGATCCATAGTTTACGAGAAAAATACGAAAAATAAAGTATGACGTCACTTCCGGTGTAAGAAAAACACTTTATTGGTCATATCAACAACAGTATTTGCATATCTTTCCAGACGATAATGTTTAAAACGTTCATCGCTCATGTCGCGTCATGCATGTGCGAGCCGTGGAATGACGCTAAGCCGACGTTGAACTGGTATTTGGTATTTAAAAGGCTGCACACATCTTGCAACTACCGGCAGTCTTCGTATGGTGGCCATGTATTCCGTTCGTGACTACTGCGACATACCTTGCGACTACTGTGACATGCCATCTCGAGGAACTGGTGTATGGAGGTTTAGTGACAACACAAATGGATTTAGTTGCTCGTCTGCATGCTGCTTGTACTTCGGTGGATCTCACGATGCTGCGACGTGTGATGACAGCCATTCCACGGCGTGCTCAAGCCTGCCTCGACATGCACGGTGGACATTTTGAACATCTACCTTAAATTGTGCATATATTGCTGTTGATATGTTCAATAAAGTGTTTTTTTCTTGCACCGAAAGTGACGTCATACTTTGTTTTTCGTATTTTTCTCGTAAACTATGGATCGTACAGCAAAGCTTCTTTGGGTAGTTTTTATGTACTCCCAACGAGGAATATTTAGCTGTGCAGAGTTTATGCGGTCGTTCGGGACACCCTGTATATATATATATATACTGGTCATTTCATTTATGGGGATTAAATTAATGTATGGAGATTAACTCGATTACATTATTTTCATAATGAACAGAGAATGTCTGAGAGTTTCTTCTTATTAACATGGTAAATCTCACCTGTAGCAAATAATATCTTTTTAATTTTTACTTATGTTTGTAAATTTTGTTAAGGTAAGAAAAAAAAAGTTTTAATCAGAGGGAATAGCTTAAATCTTGGAATGTATGTCGACTTCTATGTTATATGCATTGATTGATATATAATGTGTTTAATTTGGTAATTTATTTTTGTTGGTGTTGGTGTGTCCTTCCCGAAGGGAATAAAGGAATGTTGCCAGAGCCTAGGAAAGGTTAGACTTCTACACGATAGATGGTGACACCACCTATCAACACCGTCACAATTTAGACAGGAGCTAGTGGGGAGGAAAATATTCTCCAGCTCTCTGCACCCTTGGTTTCTGGTGTTAGAACCCACAAGACTTTCGAAACCCACGGATTTAACGAGCACTTACTCCGTGTGTACTCGGAGATACCTGGCATCGGACATCGAACTCAGGCCCTCTAGTCTGGAGCCCAATGCTATAACCACTAGGCTACACCTGGCTACCTACGCTACTTTTAATTTAATATTTAATTTGATAACTATTTTGTTAAATTATGCACTGAAAAAGAATATTATATTGAAGAATTTTTTAAAATAAAATAACGTATTTTTTTATAGAAGAAATAAAATTATAGTGTTCCTTTATTTTAACATGTATTCTATTAACATATTTAAGTTGTTTCCTTCAAGTAAAAATACTTTTGTTCTATAAAAAGAAAATAGTAATAAACTTTTAAACTCTATGAATGTCATCCTACTTAACATAACCATTTGTAATCTGATACTTATCACTGCAGTAGATAAAAAACTCTTTCTTATTTTTTTGACTACATATTTTTAATTCTCTTAACTGGCAAAATATCTTCTAGACCCCTCCTCTTGTCAAATGCATTGCTTTAGATAGAGATTAAAGAATTAAGCAGTTTTCCCTCTGGTGAGCATTGACAAAAGCTTTTGCCATCAGAAATTCTTAATCTCGTGGATCAAAGCAGCTGTTTCTGATATCTACTTTACGGGAACTTTGCTGTCTCAACAGCTGGTTTATCAAGGCTCAAATAAATCTATTCGGAGCCAAAGAAACATGAATCGATTAATATTGGCCATTAGACATAATTTTTATCTCATTTCTGACATAATATCATTTAGTATCATATTTTAAATAACGAAAGATCTGTATATTTTTATATAATGATTAATTTTTTTAATCAAATTTACTCCCTAAACAAAAAAATTAAACTGATTTAAAAATGCAAATTTTTAACATAAATTATATGTTTTAAGACGAGTATGTTTCGCTGTATTTTTTTTTTTACTCACGTATTTTAAAATAATCTACTTCAAAATAATATAAGCTTCTAAAGATTTATAATAATACGGAAGTAATTACACAGGAATAAAATATGGCTTGTTGCACTATCAACATTAAAAAGTTTTTACTTTTTCATGTAAATATTTTTTTAAGCAACCATTTTCCAAAATCTACGATTTTCATCTATCTCTATATTGCCGTTAATTAGTAATGATTTTTCATACAAAAATTGTAAAAATCTTAAGTAGTTAAAAATTTTACATGGGCATTAATGGAATCAATAATATTAATATTTTCATAATTTTTGCATTAGGAAAAGTACCTATTGTAATTCTGTGATAATGTTGCATAATAAATAAGAATTAATGAGAAATTTTCATTATTTTACTTGAATATAGTACTAAAATTTTATTCCATCTAGATTTTTACTATGTTTCAAAGGAAAATTAGGATGATGATTTGTCTAAGCATGAAAAGAAACATTGCCTTAAAATTTGGTTTGATAGCTTCTTAATGATTCATTCTCACAAATAAAGTACATTTGTTATCTTATTTTATTTAAAGGAAAGTCACTCGAACTAAAATATGTAACAATTATTTTGCAGAGAATTAGAAATAAAAATGATACAGCTAATTACAAGTACGTTAACTGAAGTTTACAAATGCTGATTTTGTTTCGAAATAAGGAAATAATTTATTTGCTGAAATGTAAGAATATTTTTTTTCGAGAAAAGTAGAAACATTTAGGTCATTTGTCTCAGAAATATTCCTAGTTGACATTTTATATGTGCTCACCAAGGCGTACATGAATCTAGGAAAATTAATGGAATTATTTGTTCATCTATTATTAATGAATGGGTGAGTTACAATTAATGATTCCCACATTTGTTAAAGTATTTTTTTTTTTGCTTCAGATATATTTCGGATTTTATTTTATTTTTCTGTGAATTCGAATAAATGATCAATTTGTCATCCAATTTAAATAATGCACCAAATTGTAAGCGTCTTACTTCTGTAATGCGTCTATCCGCAAACCTTAAGCTAATCCTGTTTGGGTAAGTTCATTTCTATTTAATTATATGTCCTATTGAAAACAAACACCCGAAGAAGATTTATTCAATGAGTTTCTATATTTAAGCATAGACATTTAGGTGTACGAAGTTAGTTGAAAGTTAGTCGCTGGATGTTCAATTATTGATAATTGAAGAATAAGTTATAATATTGAGCTTATAAGAGTTACGACCTTAGGTCGTACAAGTAAGAGATTTACCGTGAAGTCTATCATAGAAGTTCAGAGTGTCCCAAAAGTAGGTGGAGTAGATTATACTCATATGATAAGTATCTTTAAGCCGTGTGTGTGTGATTGCTCTTCTAATTAGTTGCATGGATTATAAACAATCTTTAGTTAGTGGGGGTAATAAATCTTAGTTTGAAACTGGCTATGTCAGATCTTTATTTGAACCCCAAACACCAAAAACTGCTACCAGGTTGTTAAACTTCTGTTTCAATTGTAATGCCATTAAACTATTAAATAGTAGAAAATGCCTCTAAATTTTATCAGTTATCAAAAATTTAGTTATCAATTTAAACTATGCCATAATTCTTAAATAACACACATTACATAAACTTAATTTTTGAATAAATAATTGAAATCGAATTGATCGTATCAGATAGCATATGTCTTATACATGAGGTTAATAAATTTTAAAATATTGAAAAATTACGGAGTAGTGTAATATTAGAGCCGTAGTAAAAATTTAAATAAAAAAAACTAATAAGACAAACATTTAAAATAAATTTATTTTATATCCGTTCATCTTAGAATTCTTAAATTAAATACAAATCATAATAAAAAGGAGAATCGAAGTTTTCCTTTGAAACTAAATTTATGCTTATAGCATGTCCTAACTAGTTTCCTAGAAAAACTGTATAATTGATTCAAATCTATAAGTAAAATAAGTCTTTCTAATTTTACTCAAGAGCCCAATAGTCCATGAGGGTCAAGGCCTACTGCGTCCAAATCAGTATACGAGGCCTTGGGTCTTGAGGTGCATGAGCAGATGTTCCAGTCAGGTGTTTAGTATGACGCGAAAACCCCCAGTGAAGTTCCCAATCCAGCTTGGTACTCATTTATCGGCCCACTGAGGGGATGAAAGGCTGAGTCAACCCTGCCCGGGGTTTGGACCTGTGGTGTGGAAGCGAGTTGCTCTAACCACTCAGCCAAAGGGCTTCCAAGTCTTCTTTCCAAATCGTTAATATATGGTGCTTCAAAAAGATTTTATAGTAAATGGTTTAAGCAAGCCTTTACAGAGCTTAATGATAAAAAAAAGTTATAGGAAACAAATTACCAAAAAACATTTACTTCCTCGTATATGTTTAAGGTTGTAAATAACACACATTCAAATATTAAAATGAAATTTAATATTCTGTTTTAAATATTAAAACGAAATTAAAAGTTTTTTTTAAAAACCAATTAGAAAAAAACCCTTATTTTATTTGCCAAAAAGCTCTTTATATTCAAATTATATACAAGACAATATTTATTTATTTTTTGCAAAAAAGGTAACACATTTTTTTTCCAAAGTATACACCTCTGTGACCTTCAACAATCAAACTTTATTTTCCTCAATTTTTCTCCATTTTGAAGCTTATTATCTTACTATGAAATGCCTATTATTTCATATCATTAGTAAAGAAAAGCAGGACTAAAAATAGAATAAAATAAAAATAATTCTTACCAAAATCTATGAGCTTATACTTACTACTTAATTTAATCAAAATATCTTCCTCGAAAACACAAAAAGAAGCTTTTAAAATTCTAGTAATTATTTTTCTATAAAGAATACAAAGTTTTATGCGAAGAATACCAATATTTACATTAATTATCTCTTTGAAAAAGGTACTTTATGAGAGTACTATTATCATAATTATTTCCACAGAAAAGAGAAAGTAATTCATAACAATACTTTTTTAAAGTAATAAGAAAAACTCAGACATCCTTTAAAAATTGCATCTATTCTTTAAGATGCTAATTATATGCTTTTAAATAGCTGTAATGGAGTTCCATTTTTTAAATCAAACCCTTTTCGTAGAGATAAGGATATTTCAACGAAACAATATTTTTTAACAATTGTAACCATATATCATTATACTGTTAAGGAAATTATAAAGATTTCTTCTTGTTTCCATTTATCCAACAAAGAGGGAGGTTTTGAATTGGTTCTTAATTAGGTTTAAAATGATTAATACTATCTATATTAAGATATACACCAATAATTAGATTTATTTCTTATTATTTATTAATTTCATTCAAGTAACATTATCTCAATTAACCTAAAATATTCAAATAAATCACAGTACAATAATATTTGAATCTGAGCATTTTATTTATATTATTGCAGAATAAAAATCATAATTTAGTATAAAATGTATGTAATTATGTAATGGGTCTACACGCGAGCCTCTTACTAATCCTCTCAGGGAAATCTATTTCTTTTAAATGTAGTTGTATTGAAAACTTTCTCCCGAAGAAGACATGGTTTATGTAAATGGAAGATGATATTTAAGCATTAATTTTTACGTACGCGGAGTTAGTGGTTATGAGTTAGAAGTTAGTAAGTGTTAAACGGAAAGTGGCTGAGAGCTAGTCGAGAGTTGCTCGATGATTAATTGATGAATAATTAAGGATAGCTAATTGACGATTTAGTCAACAAGTGTTGGATTAGATTAATAACGACTAGATGTCGAATAGCTGAGAACGGAATCACGGTAATTTAGGCAATAGATAACCAAAGCGTTCTATGAGTAAGTTAGTTGAATTATAATTAAATATTAAGTATCTTTTCTACCATGCATTTGCTGATGTACTTAATGGAATTGTGCATTTCCTACCCTGGGTTGTTAAAATTAAGTGAAAGAATAATAAATTAGAATTGATTATGGCTGATCTTTATTCTAACTCTCAGACACCGGTAAACTTGACAGCACGTTTATCACAATTATAGCAAGAAAAGTACTTGTATATTAAAGCACTAAATCCTTGATTTAGTTAAATTTAATAGACATAAAACATATTTTTCTTCACTTTATTTACATTTATAAAATTCATTTAATTTTTATATTTTTTCTCTTTTACACACATTAATAAACTTCCCTAACTTTACATTTCCTTTACTTTATATATATTTATAAAATTATCTTGTTAGTATTATCTTTTTCTCTCTCCTATGCGGAGAGATTTTACAATTCAATAAAATATCTAACCATTTACTTCATTGTTTCTCATATTAATAATGTTCTCCCATCTTAAAGACAAATTAATACACTTATTAAATCTCATTTCTCGACATGAAATTAAATATTATGCAATTATTAATATAAAACTAAATGTTATATAATTTGTAAAGAACACGTTCTGTGCAAATCAAAATGATATATGTTCACACTGTTCAAATCATTCTAAAGTAATATTCAGTATTAGAAGTATTCAATACGCCACATCGCTGGTTTTTAAGAAAATATTTTGCTTGTGAGTAATATTCTGCGAAAATTATTACAATTACCTTATTATAAGTTAATTTTCTTGCAGTTTGTGCCCTGTTAAAATTCATAATTATTATTACGTAAACATCTTTTTAAAGTTACTAAAATAATATCCTGTGAAATTTGTTTTAAATAGAACTGAATTTTTTAAAGCAGTTTTGTACTTATTTATAAACATCTAAGTGAATAGTAATGATGTAACTGGTAGAAAAGATTTTTATTATCAATTTAAATTAAGAATATGAACTGAACAAACATTGATTTACGCATAAATAAATTTTTTACTTAATTTATTAAAATTTATAATATTTCTCTAAATTTAAAAATTAAGGAGGCTTTTCTTTTTTCAAGTTTTTATCACCATTACAGTTTTATATCCAACATCTACAATTAGTAAACGCAATAACTCTAAAATTTCGGTTCGAATAAAAGAAATAAATTTTTGCTTAAATATTTTGAATGCCGCTCCAAAACATGAGAAAGGGATAAATTTTCTTTAATGGACGCTGGAAAAGATATCACTGCAGTGATCACTGAGAAGATATTCGGTCGTCAGCTGAGCAAAAATTTACTGTGCTTGCTTTACTGAATTTCTTTTTTTCTTCTTTCTGATTAGGTCGCAGCTGGCACGTACTGCTAATTGTTGTAAAAATAAGATGCTTCAATTGTATAGAGTATTTAAAAAAATTGTGAACCATTTTACAGTGCTTCAGTGGATCGGTGATTATTTTTTGAACTGGGGTAATAAAGCGCTTAATTTCTTTTCATTTTTCATAGACATATTTAGCAAAAGATCTCTTTTTGAATACAAAAAAGAAAAGAAAAAAAAAGAAACAATTTTGTTATTCTTTAGTAAATTAATTATGTAATTACATTGTATGATTTACTAACGCTAATGAGTGCTATATAAGAGGGAAAATATTATTGTGTATTTAATACTGAAGTTAATCCTCTAATAATAATTGATTAACTGTAACAATCTCTAAATTTTTTAGAGCTAATTAACTTTTATCAGCAAAAGAGAAAATTCCTCATTTACTTATGAGTAAAGTATGATAACGAACAAAAGCTAAATTTATTTACGTGAATAGCATAACAAAAAAATCCGCATTATCCTTTCTGAAAAATAAATGTAAATTTACCCCTGTGTTTTTAAGAAATTTTTCAAACATTATATTTATTTAGAATATAGCCTTGTGAGCAAATTTGTTTTTTAGTATGACAATTTTTAAATAAACATACAATAGTATGATAAAAACAAGTTTGATACGAATTTATTTATGCAATGTATATTTAAATCATTTATTTATAAAACTTATTTACAAACGATTCTTAACAGATCGCAATCATTATTAGGGCAGATGGGACTACAAATCTTGAACGGACACCTCTTTATATATATATATATATATAAATGTTACGTTGGTTTGTGTACGCTTCCATAGCTCAAAAAGTTGTGCATGGATTTATCTGAAATTTTGACACAACTTTGAATTTGACTCCGGGCAGGTTCTTATGTACCTTTTATTTTGAAATGCACTCTAAATTTTTTAAAATTTAATTTTTAAGTGATTTTTTGATGTTATGACGTCATACGATGTCACGATTCGCTCTGAATGCGAATATTTAAGCTTTACACAAAGTTTTTTCCGGATTATTACATATTTTTACTATAGTTAAGTTTATTGGTTGTCATATTTATCAATTTTTTTGTTCTTTGATACGTATAATTGGGATTAATTTTCGAATAAACCATTTTTTTAAAATTATTCTTTCAACAACTCAAATTTTGTTTTGTAGTTTTGGCAACATTCCGATAGCTAGCGCGATAAACAATTTTTTATGTCATTGAAATACACAGGTTAGGTTTTCTGATATAAATTATTTTTTAACAAAATACTGATTACGGTTTACTTGGTATTCCTTATTACTTGACAGGGTTCTAAATTAATAAGTTTTTTTTCTCTATTTTAAACAATGTTTTAAACATTCTGATAGCTAACGCGCGATAAACAATTTTTTATGTCATTGAAATACACAGGTTAGGTTTTCTGATATAAATTATTTTTTAACAAAATACTGATTACGGTTTGCTTGGCATTACTTATTAATTGACGGAGTTTAAATTAGTAAGTTTTTTTCTCTATTTTAAACAATGTTTTAAATTTCATTTAATGTTATTATTGAAATACAGGTTAGGTTTCCTGATATATAATTTCAGTTATCAAAATATTAAACCATACTTTTGTTTTTTTGTTTTCGTTGACTTTTTAAAATTTAAATTTATGTTATAACCTTCTTAGTAACTTCTTTCCATTAGTAATTTGTTAACAGAATACTCGGAAGTTAGTACGGTTTGCTTGGTACTTACTTATTTTTGCATCAATCACCAACGTTCAAAATAACTCTCCAAGTTGGCAACCCGGATCTACCATGTGTTGTATGAGTTGAATTGGCAATCATGTACTTCATTTCCTATAATGTCACGAATAGGTTCCGTTTGCTTTTGTCAGGGACATAGCTACCGCTTTATCAGCCGTACCAATGATACAAGGCCCCCAAGTTACAGTGGCTCCAATCCGTGTTACTACAGTCTCACTAACATGGTGCTCATATCTGAAAATTGCCTCCCCCCGCAAAGGAATTTTGATACAGGGCTTACTTAGAGCTGTTTTGCAATTTCGTATGTTTTTATTTTAACCTTTTTAAGTGTAGTCAATTGGCTTCAGTACACAAAATTGCCTTGCAGAAAATAGAACTTAGGTCATCATACTGGACACAAGCAAAAGTAGTGTTGGTAGTAATTACATATCAAAATGGCTCAAATACCTGTTGAGGAAGCAGGGTTCATTAGATTGTAATTATTTTTGGTACTTATGTACTATCGCAACAATCACCAGTGCTCAAATAACTCGCCAAATTAGCAACCCCAATTTCGCATGTGATGTACGTGCTTAATTTGCAATCATGTGCTTCGTTTCATATAATGTCACCAATAGGTTGCGATATGTAAGTACCTTATTTTTTCACAAATTATGCTTTCGCATTAATAAAGATAGTTTAGTTATTTTTATGTCAGTTAACAATAGTGTTGTATTTAATTTTTCAATTTATTTTTACGCTCGGGATATGTATTTTAGATATTTTTTCATATAAAATACTAAATTTAATTTGGTATTTACGTATTATCGCACAATTGCCAGCGTTCAAGATAACTCACCACTTTGGCAATCCCAATTTTGTATGCGCTGAATTGGCAATCATGTGCTTCATTTCCTATAATGTCATGTCACCAATAGGTTGCGATAATACATAAGTACCTTTAATTAGACTGGCCGCAACACACAAATTTGACGTGATTTCAAAATCATGCCAAAAACAAATAGCGTACCAATATGAAACTAATATTGCGTATATTATTTTAGCCTTTTTTATCTTTCTCTCCAGTAATCCTTAATCAATTCAATATATTTTACAATATATGTTTTGTGTTTGTACGAAACTATTTATATTGATTTAATCATAATATTGATAATCAATGATGTGATATGCGCTGAGATTCCATGGGCTGATGTCGATAAGGATTTACATGCAGGTATTATCAAAAACATGATACATGGACCATGTGGTACACTAAATCCAAATTCACCATGCATGGTAGACGGTAAATGCTCCAAGAAATATCCTCGAGCATTCACAGCCAATACGATAATAGGAGATAATAGATACCCTCGGTATAGGAGACGATCAACTGAAGATGGTGGGAATTCGGCAGCTGTACACATGTAAAATGGTATTATTGAAATTGACAACCGTTGGGTGGTTCCATATGCACTTCTGTTATCAAAAACGTACAGAGCACACATAAACGTAGAATATTGCAATTCTGTCAAATCGATTAAATATATCTGCAAATATGTGAACAAAGGCAGCGATATGGCAGTTTTTGGTGTGCAACCTGAAAATATTGACAGAAATGCAGTACAAGTTATCGGTGAAATTGCACAATACCAGGCTGGAAGATATATAAGCAGCAATGAGGCTGCATGGCGATTTTTTTCATTATTAACTGGCCCTTTTAAAGGAGATGTCCTGATTCTTCGAATTCCCATGATCCCGACCGATATACACCATTTAAATTTAAAAGATTGCTATTCCCAATTCGATTGCCATTTGCAATCACAATCAATAAAGCCCAAGGTCAATCGTTAGAATTGTGAGGGTTAGATTTAGGTGTGGATTGCTTCTCACATGGACAATTGTATGTTGCGTGCTCCCGTGTCGGCAAACCTGATAGCCTTTATATTTACGCAAACAATGGCAAAACAAAAATATTGTATATTCACAAGTATTGCAAAATTAACCCTTTTTCCTCAAGGACTAAAAGGTAGAGCCATTTCTAATTTGTGTATATTTTTAACTGTTTGACTGTTTTTTTTATTTAAATTAATGTAATTTTTTTATCAGTTTTGGGCTATTTTTAATTTCTCTATATTTATTACTATTTTATGAACTGCGTGAACCTATTTATGTATTTTTGCATTTAATTTATTATTTAAATGATTTCTTATTTATTTTTGTGATCTGCATTTAATTAATTTTTGCTTATGATTGTTTCTTACATATTTTTGGGATTTTTATCTGATTTTTGTTTATGATTATTTCTTATACATTTTTGGGATTTCATCTGATATATGTTAATAATTATTTCTTATATATTTTGTGATTTGCAATGTGTTTCATTGTCTGATTGAATCTTTAAATAATTTGAAATCAACCAGTTTTTCCTCATGTTTTGAAACTCAAATTAATTTTAAGTTCTCAGACCTCCATTTCTGTAATTTAACCGTACTATCCATTGAGAAAATTATGCCCAATATAAGATTCACAATTGGCTGGATGGACCAGCTCTCTTTTTTTCCATTTAACCAGACTGAGCCACAGCAACGCGTGGCAGGGTACAGCTAGTATATATATAAATAGTTGGATTTTAGTATATATAACCTCGCTTCACCTTCCAACACCGTTTAACTGATCACTATGAAAATTGTCATGTATATGTATTTTTTTTGTAGAGAAGATTTTTGCGCTATTTTCTTTGTTGCAGGGGGCACTTTTCGCCAAATCTTTTCTGTAGCGGATCTCAAAGAACGTGCCTGCTAAATTTCAAGCCTGTATGTCTAATAGTTCAAAAACGGAAATATTTATCTATAACGCCCCTTAAACCCTCGCAACGCACCGTAGAGGTCGTTTCAGATAAAACCGGGTGCCTTCCTCATGGAGGAGGGCAAAAGGGCAATCACACCATATAATTCCCTTGATTGTTTCGGGAGTCATTTCTGAGTTTTAATGGCACACACATTGTACACTTTATTTTATAATGTATATTGATTAAAAAGTTTTACATAAATTTTCGGCTTGTCTCTCTGTGATTTAGTCACAAAAGTTACTAAAAAAAGAATAAAATGAAAAAGTGTATACGTAAAAATAAAACAATAATAAATATGCTGTTATAAATATAATTTATTCCATCACAGTTATGTATTATATGAGTTTCATATAGTCATTGTAAATGTTATGTTTCATTTTGTTTTCATACAAGATGGATAAAAAATAAAGAAAATTCCTATAACTAATGGAGACATTAAAACTATAAATCTAAAATACTCAGCTTTCTTTTATTATAAAAAGTAGAAAAAGAAAAAAACATTTTTTGATTTACTTTAAGAATAATCAGAAAACGAACCTTTACTCAAGTACTGCTATTTATCTTAAGAGAATCAACACAAGATATACATCTTTTTAGTACGTGACATTGTAGCTTTGAAAATGATGGAACTTTGTTGGTCTGGAAATTTTAATTATTGTATGAAATGTTTCATAAGTTTTAGTACTCCTTAGGGGCTAAATTATGAAAAAATAAATAATTAGAAAGCAAAAATAAAACACTCTTAAAGTGCTTGATTATAAAAAATTATTACAAGAAAGTGATATATAGCTTTCTCTTTTCCACTCTTTCACAACTCAAATTTCTTTCATCTCCAGCCCATTGAAAATTATAATTCTTAAGCAATAAATACATTTTTTAAATTTCTCACAATAATACAGGTGGGAACACTTAGCCAATTTTTGCATCGTATGACACTCAGGTCATAAATTAACATCAATATGCTGATATACCAAGAATAATTACCTTGAATAAGTTTCAAGAAACTTTATGAATAACAGAGAAAAGGTATAAGAAATCTAATTAAAAAGGAGGAAAAATGTTTTTCAAGAATTAATGGAAATTTGAAACAAAAACTAATAGATAAGTTTCAAGAAATCGAAACTCTGTTCCTAGAAAAGATTTGGTTTCTCCAAAAATAAATCCAACAGTTCGATTCTACAAAAGCCTCAAACGACTGCGGTTAATCAACCAAAGATATTTTTTAATAAACCAGACTTCTTTATAGAAAATACTCTTAAATTCCAATATAGATATACATTGCGTTGCAAAAAAATAAAATATGTCACAAACTATTATATTTTGTTAAATTACCTTTTGAACGAATCGTACCACATATTCATTTTGGCAACGATTCTATTAAATTATGCAATGTGTCTGCACATATGCATGGTGTCCCTGAATGGCATGTACAAACTTGGAAGGAAGATAGAGAACATCCTAAGGAGCCATAATTACATAGGAAAGCATGGGTAGAAACGTAACCCTAACTTGATAAAATTACACACAGACAGTGAAACCACAACACAGAATGTTGTGTAAAACACTTTATTACACACACAAAAATAAACGATAATAAATAAAAAGTATGACATAAAAGCATCAGAGAAGGTATTCGAAATTGTGGTCATTGTCATGTATGCATGCAAGGTACCGACGCGACATGGATTGGCGGACATGTGCGAAAGTACCGGGCGTGGCAACAGCATGCGACCATTTACCGGGATATTGGTCCATAGCATGCAACACACCCTCTTTAAATATGGGCATATTCGTGCTGTTCACAGCTTCCCAGTACCTTCAATCATGGCTCTGAAAGATCCATGATCCGCTAGGTTCTGATGCACCTGAGCGAACGTTTGATGCTTTGGTTGCCGTCTCGTTGGATATCTTTCTCCATACAACCGAAAAACAACACGTCCATTTCCATTGGTTAGGCGGTAGATGAAGTGGACATCCACTAATTCGACATTCGTATAACGATTACTGTTCATCGCTCGCTGTTCGTGTCTGAAATGAGGAAACCATACGTGATGACCTTGATAGCTCGCGTACCGCACCACCTATTGCTTTCCTATGCAATTATGGCTCTTCACATTGTTTTCTACCGCCCCTCCAAGTTCGTACACGGCATTCAAGTACACCCTGTATATAGGGGAAGAATATCACTAACATTTTCCAGAGAACTTTAAATGAAGAAGGAAAACTGCATCACGTCCTTTAATATAGTATCAAGCAGGTCCTGTAGAATCTTAATGGTACTGAAGTCAAGACTTTGTGTAGGCCTAATGAAATACGTAAATAAACCCTCATATATTTGGACCTAATTTTGGAAAATGTGAGTTCGATGAACATTAGCATTATCGTTTCTAAAAATGTGATTAATTTTAAGATAGAAGTAATCCACAAAAAAATAAGATGGTTCATTATAGCTTATATTCTCAGGATATACTAGGTATTTTTACTTCATTTGATTGCTGCTAATTGTTATTCAGCCAAGCCCATTTTAATAAAAACGCCAAAATTTATAACACTTAATACAGAGTCGTACGCAATAGATTTAATATTTCATGCGCTTCTTTTTAACCATTCTCAGTTTTGCCCGAACGCTGTTTGAGCAATTGAAATGACTCTCCTGATTTGCCGAGCGGAGCTAGGGTAACAATTTTTTCTACACTAATTTGAAAGTATTTTTTGCTCGTTTAGCGTGCAATGTTTCTAACAGATATCTCTAATAATCGAGTAAAAGGATTACAAAAAAATGTCTAAAGCGGTTTCAAGGTTAGGTTTTACTGTATTCTTTTATACGAGAAAAGGGGCGGGGATTTTCTTTTTACTAGATTGGTTCACCGTAAGCTACGAACACTATTTCTTTTAAATTTGGAGCTTAAAATAGAAGAAAAATGAGTGATTTTTAGAGGCTTATAACAGAAAATAATTCTGATATTGGCTCAGTTAGTGAGTCTAAAATTTCTGTAAATGATTTTAGAAGTAATGAAAGTTTATTATCGGACTTTTCTCTTGTGGTATAGACATAGTGGATCGGCATTTCACAAATTAACCAATAACAAAAAAAAGAGGCAAGAAATAATACAAAAAATATTTTTCAGTCTTTTATCAGGAAAGCTTTCGTTTTATATCAGAAACTGGGAGGAAAATTATCTCATTTGAATTTCTGGCTTGGTATTAAAGATCGCCTTATTGAAAAACATGGGGTGGTAAATGAGAAAAAAGAGCGACCAGGAATTTTTCCCACTCCCTTTTGATTGGCAGAAAAACACTTTTTTAGAACTGATTCCTCCCACCGACAAAAAGTTGAAAGCAGCAAAGCAACGTTTTGTGTGTTGTTCGAAAAGAAACAATTTTGAAAAATAGCTGGAAAAAGAAACACGATATTTTTGTCCCGATTATGATGTTGAATTATGTGTGCTTATCTTCCTGTTTTAAAATTTATCACACAAAAACAGAATTTCTAGAGAATAATTAACTGTATATATATATAAGTACAATATTTTATATTTTTAAATCTGATAAACATTTTTGTAAAGTGTTCTTTTCAGTTTGCTAATTTCTTCGGAAAAAAGCCAACTTCTAGGAAAAATATGTTTTTTCAATGAAAATAAAAATAGGCACAATTCTTTAAATTCAATATTTATAGTATTTCTGACTGCTGATTAGAGGGAATATAATTTATTTCCTCTTAAAAATGTTTACAAAATATATGCTTATTTTTTGACAGAATATGACAGAAAAAAGAAACTTTTAAGCGGTTAACTCTGCAGAGAACAACCTATATTTGAATTCTTCTAATTCTTTTCTGTTGCTTAATGGTACAACCTTCATGTTCCTTGGAAACTTGCAATCTATTCTATTTGCTAGTTACAGAAATTAAAAGCTTTCTTTCCGAATGCAAAATAATTCCAACTCTTTAAATAGTATCATTGAAGGATTTCTGCCCATGATTCAAATTCAGCTTGTTAATATATGAAAGAGATAGTCAAGCCAAAATCTCTAGCATTTCAGATGAAATAAAGCACAAAATACTAATTAAAACTGTCTTTTACAGCACACTTAAAAACAATCAATTCTATCATCAGCTAATTTGACGTTTCTTTCTGATATCTTTTGAGAAATCTGAATGATTTACGATGAGTCAAGTTTCAAAGGAATGCACTAATGAGAAAAGAAATAAATTATTAAAATGCTAGGATGAGCCGAATAATAATTTTAGCATCAGAGTATTTTAATTATATTTGTATTAGTCCAGAAATTGTGCTTGCCTTACTTCGGTTCAATTATTTTCTCTATAATTTAGAAATTGTACTATATTTCAATAATTTCACCCAATCATTGTTTGTAATAATTTAATTCTTTTCCCATAATAGCATCAAAGGAATTAAAAATATGTAATTAAATAATAAAATAATAAATCAACTATCGATAATAAAAGATGCTATTTAAAAAAAGGACGTTTATTGGATGTTCTATTTTTACTTCACAATTTAGAAATCTGATTATAGGAAATTCAGAATAAATCAAACTAGGACTTAATACACATTTAAAAAAATGTTTAAAAACAATCAAAAAGTGTATTTGCATTTTAAGAAAAATATTCCTTTTGTCTTATCTCCGTCTTCAAATTAACTACGCACATAAATATTAGTTTTTTATTAGAATACTGAACAGGATATGTTTAAAATACATAAATAACTAATTATTTCTTTCAGTAAAGTTTAAAAATTTCTTAAAAATCTGCACACTTCTATAAACCCCATAACTTTCAAAAGACACACGTCTCTCGAGCCGTAGAAATAAATGAAACGAGAAGGAAACCAAAAAAGGACAAATAAATGCCTTCTTCAACACCCGAAAAAATGAAAAGAAATAAAAGGGAAACATCAAGAAGTTGGAAAGAGGAAAGATGACTGGAATCCAAACCGACTGGACGGAAGAGCCTCAAAAGCCGATGGTTCATGGACGGGGCATTTGTGGTTCGGTGATGTGCAACAAAGATTTATCATATTTCACACACACAAGCAGCCTTTTGGGATTAGTTTTAACATTCCGATACGGTGTACTGGTAGAAAATAATATTTTCGGAGAAATAATGGTTATATGAAGTTATTCACCTGAAACAAATTTGTAGTTCTTTATAAAACAGTTTGTTTTTTCTGAACTATTTTTGGATAAATTAGCTTAAAATGTCTTCAACTTTGCTTAAGTTGCCCTAGTTTTGAGTTATATTCCTAAGATTTAATCAGAAATAATTTTACTACCCTTATCGGTCCAAAAGTTTATCCAAACTGAATTGGTAATATATTTTCTACAGTAATAATTACTTTGAATGTATAATTACTTTGACATAAAAATTTGATATTTAGGCGTAAAAATTAAAAGAACTTTTGTGTAGCTTTCGTAAAATGCTTTCAAGCATAAAGACGCACTACAAAAAGGATTATTTGATTCCGTTTTTGGCAATACATGAAAACGTTAAGAAAATCCATTCCTTTATATCTTAGCGTGTTCTTTCAACCTTTTGCAATACTTAATTGCAAATTATTATTTCTTTCATTATAAAAATTTACTCGTGAATTAACAAAATTTGTTGTTCACAGATGAAACATTTCACCTATTTTAATTTTTCACTTAATAATATTATAAAAATCAAATTATTATTATTATGAATCAAATTTCAAGAATTCTTTTAATAATTCGGAAAAAATGAATTTTTTATTAGTTCTTTTTATCTTAAAAGAGTGTATACTACACTGCTTAACAATTGCTAAGAAACAATTACGTTTTTCGGAATAATTAAAAACAGACAATGATTGAAGAAATGAAACTAAATACATGTTTAGAGGCACGATGTACATTTATTATAGAGCAAAATGGTACATATGCTGCCACATCAAAGAGTTAAAAACTTGAAACTTAAAAAAAGATGCTCCTTCGAGGATTTCTAAATAGCCACGAAAAATTTATCTCTAGGTCAGAATTATGCAGACAAGAGTACCTTATTAAGATGTGTGTTGACGACCATGGATGCTAATGCACATTTTGCATATCTGTTTTCCGTGCTCTTCTCTAGCATACAAGGATTATTTAAGGGATATTGTCCTACTCTTGTCTCAAGGGGGTTTTGAGGTCTCGTGGGGGTCGGAGAGGGATGATTCTTTGTGCAACACGTCTACCAAGAACATCCTAAGCATGTTCCAAAGGATTTAGGTCGGGAGAGTAAGAAGTACATTACATACAGAGAATATTTTCACTTTGCAGTGTGTCCTATACCTCAACGCTTCTGTGTGGCTGCGCATTATCGTCCATAAACAGAAAATCTGCACCTACACAGAACCCCTATAAATACGAGCATTTTCCAGAATAATCCCTCTGTTATGCCGTTGCGATGTAACGCTTCTTTGCTCTAAGATGTGAAGCGGTGTTCTGCTATTGTGAATGATGCCTGCCCACCCGTTATGCCTGAGCTGTACCGATCAAGTGAGCAAACAAACTTTTGTGCATAATGTGTTCTACGCTCTCTCCACAGTAGTTGGTGGCCAGAATCACTTGTTACACTGAGACGATATTCATCGGAAAACATCACTCTAGAACAATTTGGGGGATTGCAACTATATTCCTTACACCAGCTTAATTTCTCTCGATGACGGTGTGATTGAAGTGGGATGCTACGAACAGGCTTCCGTGCATACAAACCAACTTGATTTAATCACCGTAAGATAGTTCTTGCTGAAGCATGTGTACCGGTAGCAGTTGCAAGGTTTGCAGCTATCCGACCAGGAATGAAATTTCTGCTCTGTTGTCACTAAGGCTATATAGCTATCCTCTAAAGGTGTAGTGTTTTTACCTTGACCCACGGCATGATTTTGCACAGCATTTCTACTTTCAGTGACCTTCTTCAGATGATATTCTTTGATACACCCTTTGCAGCAGCTACAGTGGTGACACTTTGATCTGCTTCCAGTCTTCCAACTGCTCGTGCACGATCGTAATTAAGCAAATCTTGCTGACATTTTGCTCTTAATTATTGCAAGAACCAAACAGAATTTCAGAGAAGAAACCTTTTTAACATCCAGCATTATTTTCATCACGCATAAAACAGCATGAATTTTTGTATGAATCAGGAGCTTGTATACACTGTTTTTTATTTTTATACACGAGTCAGTAGTTGGAGGGTTCGATGGAGCCCTTAGTCCTTGTTAGGACTCTAATCTCCTATCCTTGATTTATGAGTGACTGAAAGGAATTCTATTTTTGCCCAGTGTAAAGAATAATACTTGAAATGAAAAAGATTAACTATTGTAGATTAATGAAAAAGAATTACTTTCCAGATGAAATTACGAAAAATTAAAATA
Source organism: Trichonephila clavata (assembly GCA_019973975.1). NCBI lineage: Eukaryota > Metazoa > Arthropoda > Arachnida > Araneae > Nephilidae > Trichonephila > Trichonephila clavata. The sequence goes on from BMAO01030365.1 coordinate 28,026, forward strand.
AAAAGCTCTTTTAAGAGCTCTAAAACATGAGAAAATGAAATCTGGAAGTGGGTGAAGTTATCCTAGCCAATCCGGGAGCAGCAAGCGTTCGAGGTTCCGTGAGCGAAAAAATAAACTTTGAAGTGAGAGAGATTTAGCTTAGAATGAAAGACAGCGATCTGATTGACCGAGACAGGAGTTCGGCTAATGTAGTAGATATAGGTCGGAGATGATCACCAACCAATCAGAGTTTAACCGCCGTTCAACAGTGTTGCACGGCAAACTGTTCTGGTCTACCACGCCCTCTGAAATTGAATTAACTTTTATTGGTTAGTTGCTTGAGATTCAATTTTGCATAAATCACTTGTTCCTTAGCAAATGTCAAGCAGTGTATATAATTTATATTTTAGGGTATGTTAATAAATATGTACAATACTAAAAACTGCAAGAGTGTAAACGTATTTATTCCAAATTATTAATATTTAACATAAAAATTGCCTTATAAATATTGATTTTATCATTCCATGATAAATATTTTTCACTTTATGTTTCTCTAAGTAAAAGTTTTATTTTTTTAAATTCACTATTTTTTTTATTTAATTACGAATAAAAACTGCCTCAAGCCTATTGATTATAATTTCTTATATCAGTAAATAAAATTACAAATTTAATTTACTTTTTAGTTTTATAAGCAATTCACCTGCTCGAGAAGTGGCTTTTCTGCACTTAGCAAATATTTATTTAGAAGACATTTATGCGCATTTATATTAATTATTACAATTAGAATACAATATTTACTAAGCATTTTTTTATTTATTTAATTTTTATTTCATGAAAAATACAATTTATAAATTTCTAATGATTTGTCATTTTTAAATTGAAATATAACATTCAATCCTTTTTCCTCATTGAAGAAAAATAATAAATTATTCATCAAATTATACACTTAATATATTGTTATCAGTAAATCTTCTCTCTCTTCTCCTTTCTTTGAGCAAAAAATTTTTTTATGTATTTTAAAGAAAAATTCTTAGATTTTTGTTTACTTCTTTCTATTAAATAATTATTTCAGGGCTCTCCTGTTTTTCATTATACTTTTTAAGATAATTTAAAAGGGTTTTGAAAAGTTATTCTAATTTAAAAATAAATTATAAGTTATTCATGATTATTTTTCCATTTATATTTACAACAAGTATCAATTTATATAATGAGTCGAGCAAATACGTTTAAAATAAACAGAATTTTTTTAAAAAATGTCTCCAAACCTTTTTTTCACAATTTTATTTTTTTTCACTTTAGATGTTTTTGTCACACAACAATTTATAAAATATAATAGTAATATAAATAGTGGACTAAATATAAATAGTTTAAATTTCTGAAACATTTAATTAATAAAAATATAACTATAATTTCTCAAAAAATAAAGTCGTTTTCTGTGTCAAGAAAGTTATACAACGAAGTTAAAATTTAATTTATATATATATATACTCTTTTAATCACAATTGCATACTAAATTACTATAATTGTAATTTAATGTTAAATAATAGAAAAATAGAGCAAAAAATAAGCATTATTGAAAAGTTTAGACACAGTTTCAAGTCTCTAACCTTCCATTGTATTTGCCTATATTACAGGGTGTAAATAAAAGTAATATTGAAGTAAAAATAAAAAACTCAAATATTAAAACCACAGTTTGAAGTACAAAAAGCAATTTGAAAAAAAATTAACCTCTAACAAACAAAACAACAACAAATAAAAATATAAGCAACCTTTTTTATAAAGGTAAAAGACAATGTAGGTAGCAGGTCTGCATTTCAGGCAATAATTATTCGTAAATAGTCTTCTGTATATGAAAAATATGCTAATTTCTTAATTATTACTAAAAGTAGATTTGCATACATAATGCTAACTTATTATACCAACATAATAATATGTATATATAATGCTTAAGATTTTTGTCTATGATTAAAACTCAATTTTATACATTTCTCCGAAGGTTTTTTAAACTTTTGAATACATTCATTTTAGAACTCAATTAATAGTTTCAAAACCCACTGTTCTATGTATTGAATGACTTAACCTTTTTAAATTTCTGACTATGCAACGGGTTGCTGAGATTTTGTTATTAAGAGAAATTCGCTTGTAGAACGGGACGGGAAGAATAGAATGGATGCGTCAAAATTTTTAAGCAACGTCTCTTTGATTTCTCAATTGCATTTCGAGGTGAGTGAGCAGGTCAAAATTCGGTAAGAGGACCGAAATATTTGGGAATAATTCCTTTTATTGATGAGAGAATCACGTATTTTGCACAACAGTGTGCAGTAAAAGGTATTAGTGATGGTATGACCTTCACATCTTGTAACCCCCTATTTCTACTCTCGGATCTGGCTAAAGGTGTGGGAGGAAGTGAAGGACGACTTGGCACGATATTTTCTAATTATTTATTCAGCATACTAATTAACACAAACAAAATTCAAATAACCAATTAGGTTGAGATTTTTCCAAGCAGAGAGCAGAGGATTTGTAACGAGAATCACGAGCACGGAGAATACTTTTAATAAATTGATCCACCCTTTATGAACCAATCTTCTACTTCAATAAATGATTTACACTGTAGCTATGTGACCAATTGTCATTTAAATCTCTTTAATATATTAAATACCAAAACACGTTATCAATATGACTAATACCTGAACTGTAAATAGTCTTTCTATCTTCTAATTCTTAATATTTCAATCTCTTGGCAACTTCAATTATACTATAGCTAACTATCTATCTATCTCTCCTTCTATATTTCTATCTTTCTTTTATATAACTTTCTATATCTCTTCTATCTAATTTTCTATCTCTCTTCTGTATAATTTTCTATCTATCTTCTATCTAACTAACACACTAGCAAGCAAACCTATAATATATATAATAGACTTAATCTGCATATCACGGTTTCCTCTTCAGAAAGGGTTGTCGATATCCATTGCACAAAGATTTCCCAAAAGGGTTAGAGTAGAAGGACACGTATAGATCCGTTTCAATTTTTGGTAGTCTGTTAAAAAGGCATGACAGACCCTATAACCAAACAACATAGTCTTCCCTATTGACTTTTGTACATTAACATTCTTGCATGGAAGTGAGTCACTGCGCTCAGACTTCTTTGCATCCGAATCGTATTGAATAATCAAAGTTTCATCCATAGTTACCCTATGTATGATCCCAAAGATCCCTTTGTATCTTTGTACAAAATTATGGCCATCTTTTTTGATAGGTCACTTTGTATTTGTTTCTGAAAAGCTGCCAGACTCCATAAAATTTAGGCGTTGACGCCGCATACAATTCATGTTGAATCTCTTTTTCCGTTATCATGTATAAGCTCAATATTATTCTTAATTATTTGGATAATTACTCTTCAATATAATATAATAAAGTCTTCGCTTTTCTTCAATGCTTTTTCATCGTGCTGGAGTGATGGTCTTCAAATTCTAGAATCATTCATGAGAGAAATGTAGCTCATAAAGAACTATCATTTTATTGTGGATATGTTTGGAACTGTATTTTTCCAAAGAAGGAACGTGCTCATGCTCTTAGCTTCTATGAATAATTCAACAATGAAAGATTCTCAACAAATCTCTCTCTCAGATGAACAATTCAGCATCAAAAGCTCTAATTTAATAGACTTGTATAAGAATCAATAAGAATGCAAAAGGGAACTAATCTAGATATCTTTGTTTTCCTTATTAATATATAATTAAAGTTGTACGATAACAAATATATATATATATATCGTGGTTTTTTTAGTGAACTTCAAGACATTTTAATTTAACCGTCTTTATTCCATGAGATCATTTTGTAATCTGTTTGTAAGAAAGAGAGAGAGAGACGGACACGTGTTAACCATATGAATAGGCTGCCCCTCAGAACCCATATTCTCTTCAAGTACGCTTCTGATTCAAGAGGTATACTACTTGAGAATTTAAGGATGATACATTAGGTTTATAAAAATTAATGGTCGGAGCCGACAAACTTCTGTTAAGCTCTGTGTTCTATATTCCCGAACTGGGTAATAAATTTAATACTTGAAGATGTATCGGGAAAATAAAAGTTAGAAATGGACTAGCGATTTAATTTTAGATCTAATTTAATTATCCTTATATATATATATATATTTATTTATATACATTGGGTATAAGGGTATGTTCTGCCGTTTTTTGAGCATGTGCACTTTTATGCGTAGTCGATCCTTAGCGAAAATTCAGATCAATTTAAAACCGGTTTAAGCAGTTAGATTAGTATACTATTGATGATTTATACACATTTTTTCGCATTTTAGCTTTTTTAAAATTGTAAAACTATCAACGTGAGTGATGAAAAAGTGCATTTAAGACATTATAAGTTGTTTGAGTTCCAAAAAGGGAATGACACGATGGTGGCAAAATGAAACTTTTTTGACGTGTTTGGAGAGGGCGAAATAACAGCTCGAACATGCGAAAGAAGGCTTGTGAGACTCGCTTGGATGATTTTTCTTTGAAAGATGAACCAAGATCAGGTGAACCATCATTTCTCAGTAATAAAGTGCTTCGCAAAATGATAAAGATATATCCCACGTTGACTATCACAGAAGTGAGCTTCAAGCTTGAAATTCATCAGACTATTGCTTTGGAGGACATTAAAAGACTTGGTTTTGTATCCACACTCTCTGTTTGTCTTCCATACGAACTAAGTGAAAACATTTAATAGACATAATTTCGATATGTTCTTTAAATGTTGCTCGTCTTAAAGGAGACGTTTTGGACCACTTGGTGACTGGAGATGAAAAGTCGATAGTGTATAAACACGTGGTTAGAAAAAAAGCTTATGTGTGCAAAGGGGAGACAACACAACTCACATTCAAACCTGGTGTGATTCAGAAGAAGGTTATATTGTGTTGCTGGTGAGACTACAAGGGTATAGTGCACTATGAGTTCCTGTAAGAAAATGAAATGATCGTTCCTGTTCACAACTTGAAGTTTTGAACGCAGAATTCAAAATAAACGTTTATCTTTGGCTATCAGAAAGGGCGTGAGTATTCAACACGACAACTCTAGACTACACGTGCCAAAAAACACCGCATAAGAAAATTGCAGAGTTGAGTTAAGAAACCTTACTTCAGCCAGCATATTGCAGCCCCTGTTATTGCACCATCTTACCATTATCTGCCCATGTCTCTGTAAAACACCCTGGATGGAAATGAATACATAAACTATGAGGGTGTTCACAAATGACAATGGAAGAATACTTTGTTTCCAAAACAGATAACTTTTTTTCCAGGTTGATAGATAAGCTGCCAGAATGCTGACGACAGTAGTAACTAACAATAGAAACACTATATATATTTTGTATTAATATTTTTAAAAAAAATGTTTTTACTTTAGAAAACAAACGACAGAACTTTTCCCTGCACCCATTATATATATATATATATATATGTGTGTGTGTGTGTGTGTGTGTGCGTACGTGCGTGCGTCTTTTAAACAATAAATTTCCATTAAATTTTCATAAACCATTTAAATAATAAAACGAATAATATTTAAACGCGGTAGTTTTAAAATTATTTATTATTGTTTTCGCTAAGGCGTTATAATTCTCTATTCAATTCTCCTATGATATGATCAATTTCTGAAAATAACCTTAACTTCAGTATACGTAATCCCAGGGATTATATAAGCATAAATATCTCGAATTCTAATGCTGTTTATCACTTAAGAAACATTTACTCTAATTTTATTTTTGAAGGTAGCTTTGCTGAAACGGATTATAAGATTATGTATCTGCATCGCCTATTCGAATTAGAGACTACAGGATTAAGTAGTTCTTTTTCTCGTGTAAGCTTTACAAAAGCTCTTGTCCAACAGGAAATCTTAATCCTGCATACCAAAGCAACTGTTGCTAATATGTTGTTTTACAGGTACATTGCTGTCCCAGTAGCTGATGGATCATAGCTCGTTTCAGTAAATTTGTAGAGAAAAATTATCTTTAGCTTTACAAATAGTGTCGTAGGATCTAATTATATAAGATTTTAAATAACGTGCATAATTAATTTTGAAATGTTATGATGTAGTATTCCTTTGAAACTATACTATATGTTGAAATTTAACTTTAGTTTTTGGGTTAGCACACATATAACAGCTTAAACTCCTTTAAGTAAAAATACTCTAGGTAAAATAAATGGTTTTTAAGTTCATTTTATTTGTTCAAACTCTATGATAAATGGTTTTTGGAAATAACATGGCACATCTCATGATTAATTACGAAATTGAAATAATTGTTTAAAGTGTAATAAATTTTTTTTTTATACTTTTTTCTAAATGTCTACGGCTTTATGTAATCAAAATTAATAACAGTAATTTTTTAATGTTAAATAAAAGTTGCAGTAAAATTTTTTAAAATATACTTTGCACAAAATGGTTTTACATCTGATGACTAACAATTAGGTAATTTAACTTTGAAAGTACCAAGACAAACAGAAATGACAAAAGGACCTCATGAGAATCTTTATATTTTATCAAGCAAAAAAAAATTACTATCACAATTCAACTACATTAAAAAAATCATGTTTAATATGATACTTACTTCTTCATTAAGACATTTAACTGTAACTAAATCTGAACACTTGACTAAAAATAGAAAGAATTAAATAAAGAAAAAAATTAAGAAAAAATACAAAAATTAAGAAATTGAGAAAGGAATCAAGAAAAAGTACAAAAAAAATTAAATAAAATCAGAATTAACCATTTCAGTTGAGATAAAATAAATAATTTGAATAGAAAATTCAACACAGGGATGCGAATCAAAGTGCTTATTTACCAACCACATAGATAAAGATACATCTTAGAGCTTTAAAGAAAACTGCCAAATTAATAAATAGGATAATTTTTCATAGTAATGTGTGATTATTTTCAAAACAAAATTATGAGAACCACAATGAAAAAATGCGAGAATTAGGGCTAATTATGCTGTAAAATGCGCATTTTTTCTGCTATAAAAATGTAACCTATAAAACGTATCCGAACACTTTTGGAGTACTTTTTTAAAAAATAGCATTCTAAATTATTTTAGCTTCTTTTTTTAGGAATCAATACATATAAATACTGATATTTAACTCTAACATTGTTTAAAACTACTATTTAATTTGACAAAAATCACACTTATAAACAAAATTTTATCAATACTTTTGAAAATCTTCAAAGCATTTCTAGAACAAAGTAAGAAAATTATATCAGTTAATGTTTTACTTAAACAAATTATATGCATGTATCTAGAAAAACATACTAAAATTTTAATGTTTTATTAAAATTTTAAAAATTATACAGCTGATCGAGTAAATAACTACGTGATATTTTTGAAACCATGATTTATGAAACAATTATTTAATAACAGCCATAACTGAAATAAATATTCATACAATAAAAAAGATTTTGGAACATTCTCTAAATAATATTATAAATATCACTTCAAAAAGTTTTATATACAGATACAATCATAATATTTTGAGTTATCAGACTCACCGTGATAGATTTTGAATTAGTTAAATTTCCATTTCTGGTAGATTAAATACACGATTCCGGTTTTTTAAATTTTATAAAATTGATAGTAACTTAGTCTCTAAGCAGCGTAGAAAGTATGCTCAGTAAAACCAAAAGAGAGTTAGTTCTATTTAATAAAATTAAAAAAGAGCAAAATTAGGTGTTTTGACCGAATTTGATCATTTTAACTTGTTTGAAAACCAATAATTACAACATAATAATATGAATCATAGATCGCTTATATAAATGATTATTTTTCTATTACAAATCTTGTAGCACTAATACTGTAACAAGTGCTTTGCCCGAGTTTAAAAAAGGCAGTATTTCTTCTTGGATTTAATTCAGTGTTTCACAAACTGTGGGCCATGCCCCTCTACGAAAGGGGGGAGGGGCGTGATAACTCTACAAAGGGGCGCAAGCATATTAAAAAGTCAAAAATAAAAGTTTATTTAAAAAAATTATTGATTTACTGAAAGTAAACAAACAAAATACATTCTGACACAATAAAAAATAAATACACATTTACACTGATATAATACACTTATAAATGTATCAATAATACACAATGTATTTTATAATTAATTTACCATGACACCCATGGGCTTGTCATATATAAAATTATGTACAAAAATTAACACTTATCTTGATAATTTGTATGGTTCATAATTAATATCTTAAATACCTATTAAAAGTTACACGATTCGCTTTCCAATGCCACCGTTTTCTACCTAGGCGCACGTATATGATGGGGGTGGCTGGGAAAAGAAATAAATAAGCAAATCCTCTGGAATAAGTAAAGCTTTCGTAAACACTATCAAGGTCCTTTTATTGCATTTCAAAACCTTTGAAATAATTTTATGGATAGTATGCACAGAAAAGATCGTACTTCGGAAAGACGTATATATACGTCTGGGGTAATTAATGCTTTGGCTAAGTGAGAAGTGTTATACGCCGGTGGCACTCGAGAGGTTAAAGTTGTATTGTAGCTTTAGCGCCAATGTATATTATTAATGAATAAAACGCATTGTTATTGTATAGAGGGGGGGATGAAAGTTATGATTGAATATTGGGTTTCAAATGAAACCCTTTTTTGAGAAACACTGTTTTATTTAATGTTTCAAAGTCAATACAAGTAAAATCCATACGATTATGACATTTTTTTAAATTTAACTTAATTTAAATTAATATTAAAACTAATTTTAAACATGTGCTGTCAAATATTATACTTAAGATGGTATTAACCTAATGATATTAATTTTTCATTTTTTCATATTTTAAATATTGAACATTGCTACAAATTAATTCTTTTAAATTTTAAAAACCAGACATGTTTAGAAGAATATTGAATCAAAAGCCTACACTTAAGTTAGACTCGTATATTTTCTAATATGCTTTCAGGAATAATTCAGTTGGAAGATACGGCAGTTATCTTACTTCTAAAATATATTAATATGGTTTTCATTTCACCAATTTTATAGACTTTTACAATAGATATGCTATACGGGAATTGAAAGGAATTTCAATTTATTGTTGCATTTGGAAAACTCAGAGTAAGAAAAATTAATTAAAGTATACCTGTACTGTTATTGCTTTATTAACACACATCTAGAAGAAATTAGCATACATACACACTATTTAGTTATTCGAATCTTGTTTAATCCAATTTCTTTTCATTACGTTTGTATTACGGTTCAGTGGAGAGAAAATTAAAAGATATCAATTTCATTTTATACGAAATGAAACTTTAATTACTCAAAGCCTTATTTAGAGTTGAGTGTTAATTAACTCTCTTCGTGAAAGAATATCTTAATTAGAAATCAGTTTTCTTAAAGGAAAGTTATCCAAGCATTACTCATACAGGAATGTAACTTTTTCTAGAGAATTAATCGTAAAACTGATACTGGCAGTTGCTGATATATTTATTGTAATTTACAACTACCCCTATTTTGATTCTTAAGGTAACAAAACACACACACACACATATATAAATATATTGTGTGAATATATGTATGTGTGTGTGTGTATTATAATAATTTCTTATAATTTTTTTCCTTAAAAATAAGTACTATTCGGCAAAAATTATTGAACTCATAAGAAGTGAATAATAAAATTATTTTATCATTATTAAAAAGTTTTAAATGCACTCGTGAGCTTGATATCCATGGCTGACTTCGAAACTGGTGCCGGCGTCGTCATTTTCCCACACGGTGTCATCTTCTGTACCATCTAATGCATTTGTTATGCGACATTTTTTAAAATAATTTATTATATTATCATTCGAAACGTTTTTCCAAGTCACAGATATCCATTCTGCAATTTTCGAAGAGCTTCCCTTCTTGTTTTTCCAGGATGCATTTAAAAAGTGCTCTTAAAAATGCAAACAGTTTTCATACTCTCTTTTTTCATAGCCCTTAAATGATAAAATAGTCCTTACGTCAAGGGGCTGAAGCAAGCTTGTTATACCTCCCGGAAGTATCAACGAATCAAATTTGTTGCTTCTCAGTTTCGTTATTAGAGAGTCTGTCAAATGACCTATAAATGAATCCATGATAAGAATGATTCGAAGATATCGAAAAGCTCCTGGTATTTTTGAAAAGCCTTGGTCCACACTGAGTTTACCCACACTCCCATAATTTCGAAAGTCATCCAGTCATATTTCGGACCTCATAGATTACGTCTATTGGAAAAGTTTCATTTTTCTGTTAAGAATCAAGTACATAAAAAATTATCTGTTAAGAAGTAAGTACAAAAATAGTTTTTGACAAACTGCTGTAACGCACAGCACTATAGTGAAACGTTGTCTTTCGTATCCTGCGCTCAAGATTTTGGGCCTCTTTCTCACCTTTTGAATTTACAGTATAATTCCGTGACATATCAAAATACAGGGGAGGGGGGGGGGTCCACCCACGTTTCCAATGTTCTTGAATTCATGCGCATATCTTGTTCGTAAACAATGACGTGGTACTGAAACTGCACGAGATTTTCTTTCAAATCTGCAGGAAGTTTTCGGCAGATTTATAAGTTCTCCGTCTAAAAAAAAATCCATTTTTTCACACCAGTCTTTTGATGCTTGAAAATTCTCAATTAGAAATTAATGAACGGCATCTTTTGCCTTGCATTACAGCATTTGCACATTTGTATTGCAACTGGTAATATTTTAGATCGAACTTCAATTGTAAACTGATACACAATTATTCCTTCAGGATACCTTCTTTTCTTTGGATCAGTGAAAGACTTTGTTGAAGATTTACAAGCAAAAATAATTTCATGTTGCTTACACCATTGACAAATATTTGTTTCAAACGTTTGAAATTTTCTGGCCGCTGATGTGCTTCCGTTTTCATCTGTATATAAAATACAACTTCCTTTTTATGCTTTCGTCATAGTGCTCTCGTCTAATTTTTAGGTGATTAAAAGAAGGCGTATAGAAAAAAATTTCCTAAATACGAGGAGACAGTGAAATTCAAGATAGATGGAATACTGTAGGTAAACTCAATGTGATGAGTCGACGATGCTAATGACCAGAACGGATGGGGTTATATTTTTCCTTTTGAAAGGGGTGGACAATCTATTTTCTCATCTAACGAATTTTTTGCCTTCGAATCTAAGCCACAGCCGATTTTCATTAGTTTTAACACTGAAAACGGCTTAGCCTTAACACACATTTTCATTAGCCTTAACACACGGCTTAGATTCGAGTGAATACGGTATAATTAAAGTTAAAGGAGCACAGAAATACTGAAAAAGTAGTATTAAAAGGAAAAATGCTTATTTTTATAAACAGTTCAGTGTTGGATTTGAATTTTATTAACGTCACACTCTTTGAAGAGGAGCTTGAGTTATTTGTGACGGTGTAATGGGATGGTTGGATTTCCCCAACCATCGGTGTACAAGAGTTAGAAGGAAAACTAGCCATAGGTCAAAACAACACAATTTGCTCACAAATTTCAACAAGTAAACAAATTCAACAACTCAAGTTAAAAAATGCACCAATTGATAAATATGGGAGCAATAACGAAGTATACGAGATAATTGGAGATGTAATAATAAATCGGATCACTCACACTTAGCTGTTCAGGCAATGTACCTTCTTATATTTGAAAATGATCTCTAAAGTAGTCTAATCCAAAACGAACGAATCCAATTTAATAACAAACTGACCAAATTGTCAATCTTAATATTACTTAAATAATATACTATAAATTATCTTACGTTAATACTCATTGCTATCATTTAGCTCATCTAACCTCTCTCTCTCTCTCTCGAACCCGAAAGCTACTTCTTAAATACACGACATAATTTACATACTATTCGTGGTTTTTAGGAAAACCGCGAATAGACCCGTTACAACGGACATTGTACATTTGAGCTTCAGTCAAGTTTTGAAGACGATATCTGTACTGCCCACCCACTTTGACGTGACTCTAAACTTCACAGTGATCAGCCCTTCTATATGGTTCCTCCGAGTCTGGACGATGACCAATCGGATACCGCGGCCATGTAAACAACCCATAACAACTTACTAAAATTTAGATCATTTGCATCATTAATATTGGCCGATTTTTTTTTTTTTTTCTTTTTTAAAATAAGTTATTGCTTTCTTATCAGAAATTAATCCAAATTATTAATGATCATACAAATATTCAAAAAATAAGGAATAGTTATATGAATCAAAAGGGTTAATTAAAATTGATGCGCCATACCATGGCATTTTACACAGAAAATACAATTGTTTTTTCTTTAGGGAAGAAGTGGTTTAAATTATTTCAAAATTAGCGTATGAAAATTATTGATAATTAAATGAATAAATTTAAAAATGCTTTAAACGATATTTAACACAATTATTTGTCTTCAAAGCATTTTGCAAGAATATTTATAATATAAAAATATTTCCGCATAAAAAGAAATTTTAAGATAAGAGCATTTAAGATAATACGAGACTGTTATGAAACATATAATTGTAAATTGAATCTGTTTTCAAAATTCTAATTACATGCTATCTTAGAGCTCTAATGGAATTTTTTTTCATGTAATCATTGTATTAAGAAATATAAGCAATGCGATAAAGTAATTATCGTTTTTAAATCAATTTATAATACATATTTTTCTTCTTTCTATTACTTAAATATAGGTTGGGCTTCAAAATAGTTACAACATTTTTTTTAAAAGTGCATAGCAAATACTTATTGTGTACATAAAAAAATATTGATTGTATTTTGTAAAAAAATAATCAATATTTTTTTACAAAATTTCTTTCTTATCTTTTTTAAATGAATATTCTATTGTTCTGCAGTTAAAAATTTATGTATTGAAATGGATGTTCAGAGAAGAAGGAAAGAAAAAATGTCTCCAACGATGCTGTTAGAACTCTTTTTGATTCTTTATGCACAGTGTGTATATATATATTACTGTGACTAATACATTATACTATCATGTTTAGTTATCTTAGGTTTATATATAACTATTTTGTACATATATGAATTATATATATATCATAACGTAGTCGAGGCCGATTTCTTGATCATATTTCGTATGTAGGTTTGTCGATGGTTATTTCTTGATACACAAGAGAACTGCTTCTTTGGTTGTAAGCTTTTATTAATGTTCACCTATATATAATATGCAAGCTCATTTAGAATAATTAACGAATATGCATGAACACAAACACATAAGCAAAAACAGGCGGCGACGGTGACATGTTGTTGGCTAACAGACAGGAACAAAGAGAGTGCACACACAGCTCACTGGGTTTTTATACTAGTGGTAAAGGTCGTGCGACTCCTTTCTAACAGGAGTCGTGATTGGTTGCAAATGCACGGGGGCTATTAGATCACGATTAAGATTATCATATTAATCTCGTAATAATAATTTAAATGATAATAAAAATAATTTAAATGAGTTAATTTAAAGAATGCTAGAGGACGTCATTACACATATATATATATATAAATAGGTCTGGGGCTCTATCCTTGGGCTGGGCAAGGTCAACTCAATCTTTGTTTCCTTCAGTGAGTCGATAAATGAGTACCAAGCTTGCTTGGGGACTAAACAATGATCGGGATATCTGCTCATGCACCTCAACACCCAAAGGTCACGTATACTTAGATGGACAAAGTAGGCCACTAAGTTAAGTTTAATATATATATGTATATATATATCTGGAAAAATATCTGGAGACCTCAGAAAATAATTTAATCTGGCAAGTGATGTAAATTGATGAGTAATCAAAAGCTATAAAAGCGTTGTTCCTGATCTGTTAGGTCATTTTAATACGTATGTGAGACAATGATTAAGTGAAGACGATTAGTGATTTTAAAGGAGGAATGAGGGAGAAAATCAGTGATTTTGATCTTGGCATTATAATGGGAAATCCACCTTTGAGGGATATCAGGTCCTGAAGTTTAGTATATTCTACAGAATCGAAAACTACTGCGAGTAACGTAGTTTTGAAGCGAAAACGTTGAATCAGTGTAACTCTCAAAAAGTGAAGTGGCAGGTCGAAAAATATTTTGTTAACTTGTCGGGTAGTGAAACAAAATCCCAAATCCACTTTGAGGGAAATCCCTTAGGAGTTCCTACGTTCATAGGGTTTTACTGCTAGCGCACGGACTGTTTCATTCAAAACTATTTATTCCAGGACTTTTGGATTCTTTTGCATTGCAGCCGCTAACAAACTGAACATCTCTTCCCAGATGAATGCGAAGTGTACCTTACAAAGGTGAAGACAAATCAGATAAATAAATTAGAGGATATCCCAATGTTAAGAAAAACTTTGATGTGAATGTAGTTATGCCGATCTTCGGAATTTCTCTCAGATGAATTCATGAACAGTATTTAACCAGATGGCTCATTTTGAGATATCACGCGTAATTGGACTAAAGCAGTGGTTTTCAAACTTAGTGATTCATGGAACCATTAGAACTATAAAGTTTTTCCATTGAACCCCATTCAAAAACAGCCTCTTAGAAGAAGGTATCTTAAAGTAATGTTCAAAGTAGATCAATATATTCTAGATACTTTAAGTAAAAACAGTTATAAATACTGTGTTTTTTATTAAAATACTTTAATATTAATTTGATTTAATCATTAATATCATTAATTTGTTCTCCAGGTGTCATCAACTCTTGCATTATATTTAAAAACTGAAATTTCAAAGTCTGAGTTCATTGAAGCTAGCTGCAGTCGTAAAGCATGTTCTTCATTTTTTGCTTCTATATTTTGTTTTTGTTGCCATTAACGTTGATAAATATTTATAAATTAATGGCATTTAAATATTTATAACTGTGTGAGAAAAGCCTCTATTTATTATGCAAATTTGTGCCCTTAGCCATCCTGGTTAAATTTAGATTTTAATGTCGAATATGTTTATTAACTGTTCTTTCTTATTCACTGACACACACCTTCTGATTTATCCATAAATTCCTTGTTTTCTCCTCTGGGAAATATTATTCCCTTAATTATTAGGTGCATTTTTGATTACGTTTTTCTGTAAGCGTATTTTAAAAAAAAAAAAAAGGTGTTTTATTGTATACTTTTTAATTTTGTTCCTAAAATCTAATTCACTTCATTCCATCCTCTTAGTTTTGCAAAATATTTTACTAGCAAGAATAAAACTAATTCGAGGAACTCAGGATCATAAACACAACAGAACAAACATAATCTAGGTAGCACAAATGGAGAAAAACATTTTATTATTCGTTCATTATTATTTTATTTTAATAAAAGTTGTAGGAAACCACTAAAAACAAAGACTGTATAGGGCCGGATTTATTTTCCCCGTAGGATCTGAGTTGGAGAATACAGATTTAGGTACTTGTGATCATGCAAACTCCATAGAGAACGTCAATGTATTTTGCATATACTTTTGTAGTTTTCTCTTAGAATTTTTATGTTGACTCGTGGAGCCTCTAAGAATGTTTCATTTAACACAGTTTGAAGACCGAGTTCCGTGCAACACAGTTTGAAGATGGCTGAACTTAAGGAAGCAAAGTGGTCACACATCAAATCTTTTTATATTAGAACAGTGCTACCATTCGACAATGTTTGCAAGGATGAATGAATTATACCCATCAAGAAAGTTGCAGTCGATGGATAGCAATGGCAAAATGCTTGGACAAATGGATCATCCGATCATGGTCAATGCCATGTTACAACCTTATCACTGATCCGACGTATAACTGAGGGAATATGGTCTGCAATGTCAATCGATAATCAACTCAGTGAATAAAGGTAGGGGCATCGAAAAATAATTACCGTTGCTCACTTCCAATCATATTTGTTGAGGTTCAGAATGTATCCAACCTTGAATCACATAGATTGAAACATAATTTTCTTTCAGTGACAAATTCCATATCGAATCGGGTCTCAATGACTCGTAAAGATGTTTCTGAAGACATCAAGGATAGTCGCAAGGTACTCACATAACTATCGACCACCATGTAACCAAACACGGGAAGTTATAAAATTACGTTCCATTTTATATTTAATCCCCGGTACTTTTGTTTGTTATCTTTTACCCTTTACAGTATGGGAGCTCGAAGACAAAATTCTACCTACAGTAGTGTTTCTCTTTATTTCATAGCTTCTGGACTTACTTTTCAGAAGTATAATGTCTGGCTACACGATTCGCCTTTTTTGCTAGTGCCCTCGATTCTCCCACACTTTTAGAAATTTCACAATAGAGCTCTTGTGTGAACTCTGATGTACAGTTGTATTCGACCATCTTTGAATCGCGCCATTATAATTCACTAATTATAATATACATGGCAAGAAGTATCGTAGAAAAAAATTCCATCAACTCTATGTGTCAATGGCCAACAGAATAACAACTTGCGTCACAGACAAACGTAGGCCAATATATATATTGTTGATTATTTCCTCTTGTACCTCTTTTATCTGAAAAAAAAATGTTCTACTTTTATAAATTCTGTTGTGTTTCGTTTTCTATACATGTACTATATCTGCATCATATCCTTCAAGATACATTGGTTTTTATAACTTCGAGTAGTGGTTCTTAAGCTTTCGATCTCCACGGCCCCTCTTTTATGTATTGGCCTGACATTGCGGATCCCAAAAATTTAGAAATCCCCTCCCTGACTTTCAACATATGAATGGCAATTTAAAGATTCCTCAATATTTTATAGGCTGCTTCAGCTACTCATAGAGATTTTTTAACACTTCAGTGTCCCTTTAAAAAAACAGTAAACATTCGAATTAAAATTTTTATAAAATACTAATTTCAAATAAATACATAATGTACTTAACTATATTAACAAGCAATCTAGTCTAGTATTCAATCTAGTGAACAGTTTGAGTTCTACTTTGAAATGGCACACCTTTCAATTTTTCAAAGAGGTCTTTCAAAGCGAGAAATCTTAAAATTGAACAAGAGACCTTCGCGGACCACCTAGATAAACGCTGGGAACCCCAGGGGTCCACAGATCACAGTTTAAGATTCACTGCTTCAGAGTATATTGCTGGAGCTTTTAATATTTATCGCTATGGCTATTTTGAGGCTGTAGTCCGTTGTTAATTTATGAATGGTCATTATATAGTTGAAAATTGAATGGTCAATTTCAATATACGATTTAAAATATAATAATATTATGAAAAAATACATAAAACGTTTGAGTCAATTTTGAATATCTATTGATAATTGCAATTTTAGTCTCGAACATTTGAATCAATTTGGATCTGAATTGTTCAATTCTGTTTTATGGTTTCAATGTCCTGAAACCGGTGTCCTTTTAAGGTGTTCTTGATCTTGGGAAAGAGGAAAAATCAGCACCACAGCCTTCACTTGTGCAATCTTGTCCTCATTGCGAGAGGTGGATGGGCGTCCAGAATGGGGATCACTGTTCACTGATTGACGACCCTCCTTGAATCGCCGGAACCACTCGAAAACCCGAGCACGAGTCATTGCCTCATCTCCAAATGTTGTTTTCATCATCTCGTAGGTTTTGGTGCCCGTTTTACGGAGCTTAAAGCAAAACTTGATACAGATTCGCTAATCCGTGTTTTCACACATTTTCTTTTTCGACGAACGCACGCAAACACTCCACGTGAAAGAAGTCAGTGTGACTGAACGGCGCGCTGTACAGACCTGCCGAATTTGTGAGACAAGGTGAAATATGCGCGTGCATGATGCGCACAGTCCCTCCGCTGGGGTTTTCTCGAATAAATAGAATAAATTCAGTATCGATACTTCAAACTATAATGTGAGAGCGCATTTAGTTTACATCATTGAAACATTCGTCATTGCCTTGTAAAGTTCACTACTCCGTTTTTATGGAACTGTAATTCATTAACACATGCAATCAATTATTAGAAAAAGTCTGAACAAGCATACACTACCAACTATGCCGGATATGCCTTTTAAGCCAATTTTTTTTGTGTTCCGCAACCAGAACATGATTTTATTTAAGTTTTTTTTTAACATTGATTTTATGTTTTTTGTTCAATAATTTTGTTTTTAGTATATTTCATTCGTCATGGGTTTTTTTAATGGCCATTAACATGTATATTGTTTATAATTATTTCGTGTTTAAAAAAAATAAAGTCACTTCTATTTCGCCTTTTTATACACATACTACATTAAAGTTGAAGAAGAAATATCAGTGAGACATCTGTCAATAACAAAAACAATTATTTATCTTTTCAAGGAAAAATTAGCAAGATATCTTCAATTTTTAACTTAGTTTTTATGTTATAAGGAAAAGAAACTTTTATGCAACGCTTGCACAAGACAGATCAGCTCAAGCAACAATATTTGATAAATTAATGAAAAATACTTTGCCCTTCATTTCGAAAAGTACCAATAAAAAAAGGAAATATTAAGTAATTTGTTTTAAAATATTCTTAAAAAATAATCTAATGTACAAATTGAAGAGGTTTAAGACCGTCAGCTGGACTAAATTTACTTAGCATGCTTTACTGAATTTATTTTTCTGCCTTTCCGTTTAGGACGCAGCTGGTGAGTATTGTCTACAGCTATAAAAATGGAAAGCTTTACTTGTGTAGCTATTTCTATGAAAAAAAATCTGTGAACTCAAATAATAACGCTTTACTGAATGTTTTTAAACAGAGATAATAACGCTATTGGTTTTTTCTGTTAAACAAAAAGGTTTATTGAAGGTAATTTCAAAAGTATAATATTTTGAAAAGTTCCTAAAAAATCAGTTTTAGAATTATTTTGTATTTATTTTTTTAGCAATCATTGCAATATATATGAGTATAATGATAATTTTTTTTGTTTTTTGACCTTAATTATCTACGCAATAGTTTTACGAATAATAATCCTTTGAATATATGAATTATTAATTTGCTTTAGTTATGATATAAAGTGTTGTAGGTTAAAACTTAAGTCAAGAACTGAGTCAAAATTTCATAAATTTACATGAATGTAATTTGAAATAAGTATTTTCAGTACGAATATCTTCACGACGAATTTTAAATTTGTTCTTTTAATGATATTTATTAGCTTGTACACACAATTAACACAACTATATTGAAGTATGTATATGAAAAGTTTTATCCCTAAATATATCCTGCGATCACAATGTTTCTGAATGTTTATGAAAGAGGTC
This sequence comes from Trichonephila clavata, assembly GCA_019973975.1. Taxonomy (NCBI): domain Eukaryota; kingdom Metazoa; phylum Arthropoda; class Arachnida; order Araneae; family Nephilidae; genus Trichonephila; species Trichonephila clavata. Next base: position 47,146 of record BMAO01030365.1, read on the forward strand.
TACACATTTTTTTTGCTAAACATGGTTATAAGGTAATATATTTTTTCAAACTTATTTCCATATTTTTAAATGTTTTTACATATTTCCAATTAAGTACATTATTTTTAAACTCTAAAATTTTGGGGTTACATATTTATAGAAAATAATTTTAGCTTTCAGAAAAAAATGTTAGTTGCATTTTCTTTTCTAATATCTGTATAACAATATAAGAAATATTGATTAGCTTGAGGATATGTTTACTAATTTATCACTGAGAGAGAGAGAGAGAGAGAGAGAGAGATGCTTATCCATTTTGTTCATCACTGTCTTGCAATTTTCTTACTCATTGTTTGTCATTAAGTTTGAAATGTTACAATTATGTATGTACACTGTTTAAGAAAAATTAGATGAACAAGCAAAAATTAAGAAATTTCTGAGCGATAGCCATGACTGGGCATAAAATAGGGAATACAGGTATAGCAAACCGCAATACAGAAAAATAGAAACAAAAAACAATTATATGGTAATTTTAATTTTTGGAATGGTATGAAAAACATGAAATGAAGCTTCTGGGCAACAATTTGGTTACATGTTAATTACAAAAAAAAACTTATTGTATGGAAATGATGCATGCATTTTTATTTAGCATGGATTCACAATTTAGCTTGGATTCAATGAGTTTATCAATGGAACTTTGGAGAATACTGTTACACGACATATACCTTTCTCTTGATGAAGTCTGATCTTCCACTCTTGGGCAATAACTGGAGGCCTTGGTCTTGCAATAACTCATCTTCCAAGTATGCCCCAAACATGCTCGATCAGATTAAGATATGGGGAGCATGCTGGATATTCCAGCTCCAAGAACATTTTCCACAAAATGAGCTTTATGAGATCTGGCATTAGCCAGCATTAAAAGAAAGAAATCACCACCAATGGTTCAGCGTAATGTATGACTTCGGGTCTCATGATCTCGTCTGCATACTTTGAGTCGTCAGATTGCCATTCCAAATGATATGCAGGTCAACACGTCCACCTATGCCGATTTACACCCATACCATCAAATTTTCTTGTCTGTAAAATATAGAGATAGATAGATATTTAGATAAATATGGATAGATTAATAGAAATCTTTAACTTTAAAAGCTTTAAGGAATGGGCCAAAATATCGCATTGTCTGTAAGAAAATAAGTCTTTTACAAACGATGAATAAATAAACTTAATTATCATTTGATATATTATAATTGACATATACGAAAAACTATTTGTTTATGAAAAAATGTTGATATATTTAAGTTAATTTAATACAAAAGGTATTTCACAACTGTTGCTGATTTATTTCTAATTTTTTGTATACAATTTTAAAAGTTTGATTGAAGTAGCATTTTAGGGATTTCTAATTGAACTGGTATTACATAAATAGTATTAGAAAACTTCTAAAACAATTAAAATACAAACCAAAGATATTTTCCAGTCTACTATTGAGAAATATTTCCTTAATCCTTACTTTCTTATATAGATACGCCTCACGATTCTTATTTAGATTCTTTGAATTATTCATATTTTCTATAAGCTAAGAAAGAGGATGAAAATTTACCGAGAAGACAAAACGGAGAAACTTTCCTTCAAATAGTTTTCCAAAGAACTGAATTAGAAATTCCTTAAGACAAATTGAACTGTAAGATGATGATTAGAAAACCAAATGGAATAACCAAGGAATAAGATTTAGAAATGAAAGAGAGTAGGAATGAAAATTAGGGAAGAAACCTACTTTCAGGGAAAAACTTTCTACTGATGGAGGATGATGGAAGAAAATAGTTTTGATATGTTACGCATACAAAGCTAAAATTTCTTTAAACTTAAGAACATATTTTTTAGGGAAAAAATATGATCTTTTAATGAAGTTTAAAACAAATCACTTAGACTTTCCTTTAGAGAATTCATCATTTTGCTTAAAATACAATCCCTTTTCTGGGGGATTATACATCGTAATATATCTAAAGCTTTTGTGCCCTTGGCGATTAAAATGTCTGTAAGAGAAATACAGTGAGAGAAACAAAATAAAATATTTAATTTTGTAATATTTATTCTTCATCTTTGTTTTTTTAAAACATCAACATAATTTAAATCTCAGTTTTACCTAATCTAAGAAACTCGAGTATAAATAAAGATAATTTTTTTTTATTTGAATATATAAGTTGTACAATTTTTTTATTAAATGCTTGCAGGAATAATTTATATTTATTAGTGCCTAAATGTTAAGTATTACCTGTAAAATGGGGAAACACGTCAGTAAATATTGGTCAAAATTTTTAAGGTAGCTTGTGTGGAGAATTGCTGTAAAGGTGAAACAGTTTGCATATCAAAAATACTTCAGTCGATGTCAACATACCCAAAATATGTACGGAGGTCGCAACGAGTATAAAATCGGTTTACGTGCCGTATGGAAATCAAATAGGTTATGTGCAATTGTTGTGCTAAGGCAAGAGTTAAAAATCGAAAACGCCACACAAAGATGTCGAATGGACATTTTTTTTAAATGAATAGCTATTGGAATGGTGTAATGTAGTTGATCTCAAACTGAAGTGACTCAAATTCTGTATATTCCTTTGAGTGGGATTTCAAGAATTTGCAGAGATTTCAAAGTATAAGAGATGCGACCTGACGACAAGTACCAGATCGATCAAGTGTAACAACCATTCATCAAGATTGGTATGAGGCAATAACTGCGTGACTTCAGATGAACAGTTGTGATAGAAAATTCGAATCAGTGCTCCCAAGAATTTGTGGTTATGGCAGGCTAGGCACAATATTTACAGGAGACTTAGCAGACTTATCTGCTTGCCACATGACTTGCCAACTGCATTCCTGCCATACTTGTGCAAAAACGTGCTTATCAAAGCTTGAGCTTGAAAACCAGTTTGAAACAGTTTGCATAGCAGTAGAACAATGTGATATTGATTGACCAGTCATGGTTTACTTGGAACACTGCTTCTCGTCAAGGGTAACAATATGAACTAAACATAGAACTTGTTTTCCCCCTGAATCATCACACAGCACAGGAGCCCATTGTGTGGGCAGGCATAATGCAGGATGATCACACAGACCGTTTTTGTTACCGGGTCTGTTATTTTCAAAAGGTACAGAGACGAAGTCCTTAATGCTTATATTCACCTGGTGTTGTCAATCCTCGATTCATATTCAGTCATAATTTCATTTCATATGTTAATTTCATTTAACATAATACGCTTTAAAGTTGCATCTTAATTGTACTAAAAATATCAAGGTGTTTAAAAAATTGATATCCTATACAATATGAAAACTTTTTTCTTGATTGTATTCGTAAATATATTTTAAACGAAAACTATTTTAATTTTCTCTGTGAAATTATTATTTTAAATAGGTGAATAGTATTAATGTCTTTTAACGAACCTCACGAAGAGTAATGCGTTTTTCAATCGAATTTTAATTATAAAAGGATTAAAGAAATGTGTATTATGTTTGGAACTAGTTTGACAAGCCATTTTGATTACATGATAATACTTGACTGCATATGGCATGCATTACTATGAATCTCCCTCGGATCTCTCGAACACTCTGTGCACCAATTATGTCACTTAATATTTCCCGAATTTGGACCATTATGAAATTATAGCTTTCAAATACATTAGAAAATCTTTCATGTAACCAAACAACTTGGCATTAAATCTCGATAGACACAATTCATGAACTTTATCAGAACACGCCAAATATGTTAATACATTAAAACGCAAAGGAATTATGCTTTTCAGCTACATACTCTCAATGTTTTTAAAACTTTTTTTACATTTTCTGGGACAAGCCATATTTTGTTTTTTCTTCATTTTTTTCTTTCTTTTATATGCATTTCCATTTTTTTTCTATTTGTCATATATATTTTCTTTGATTCAATTCAAAATAAGTAACATATTTTAAACATTTCTAAAAAAAAATAAAATTCAAAAAGGTAAATAATAGAAATATAATATTAAACATAGACAAATGCCTTTTAATTTCATCCAAAAAAATTTCAATGTGTAATATCTACAAATCAATCACATGACTAAAAATGAAATTCTACAAAAAGACAACTGCTATTTTTTCAATTCTTCTACCATTAGTTCACACTCTTCCTATATACACTGCTGGCCACCCTAAATGCAACACCCTGAAGGAAGCACGCAAATACCATGAAATTTACAACATGTATTAGCAGAGGTGAGATATGCCAGTGATTAGAATTTCAGCGCAGACACAGATCACGCACGCCTGTGAAGTCAGCACAAAGCGCTATTTAAGGCTTGGAGATATCGACGATTTCAAGTTCGGCAATTGTGTTTTCCTAGTGGTTTTCTTCAAAAAACGATCAGTTATGTTTCGTAGAAAACAGCGATCAGCTTTTGATCAAGTATCCTAGTTCGACAGAGGAAAGGGTATAGTGGCCTACCGAGATTGTGGATTATCTTTCAGGGAAATCGGTAGTCGTGTTGGACGAACCCAAACAACTGTAATGCGAATATGTGACCGTTGGATGCAGGAGGGTACAACGGACCGACGTGGTCGATCGCATCCACCTCAGTGCACCACTTCACGTGCGGACAAGCAAATTGTGCACATAGCAGTGAAGGATCGCTCAGTCACATCACGAACCATAGCAAAGCACATTGAGTATATAACGCATCATTCAGTGTCTTCGAGTACAATTCGACGCCGTTTACAGTAGAGTGGTCTGTCCGCAATTCGTCCATTGCTTGGTCTACCCTTGACACAGAACCACAGACGTCTCCGCCGCCAATAGTACGATGAAAGAAGGATGTGGGCGGCAGAATAGAATGAAGTTGTCTTTACTGACGAGTCGCGCATCTGTCTGCAACACCACGATGGTCGGATTCGAGTCTGGAGACACCGTGGAGAGAGGATGCTGAACTGCTGCGTTATGCACCGCCACACTAGTCCTGCAATGGGTATTATGATATGGGGCGGTATTGGATATCACTCTCACACTCCTCTAGTACGCATTGCCAGTACTTTAAACTGCCAGCGCTACATCTCTAAGGTGTTGGAGTCAGTTGTCCTTCCTTACCTTCAGGGCTTGTCCACAGCCGTATTTCAACAGGATCATGCGCGACCACACGTGGCACGCGTTGTCCAAAGGTTCTTCTTCAATCACCAGATTGAATTTCTTCCCTGGCCGTCTCGCTCTTCGGATCTTTCGCCGATAGAAAACATGTGGTCCATGGTTGCTCAACGATTGACCCAGATTACACCCCCAGCTGCCACACCAGATCAACTTTGGCAACTTGTGGAAGCTGCTTGGTCTGCTGTACCCCAAGAACACATCCAAAGTCTCTTTGAATCGATGCCGAGGCGTGTGGCAGCGGTGATCTCCAACAATGGCGGCTACTCTGGCTAGTGATTCTGGCAGGAACCACACTTCACAGAAGTCTATAAATTTAATCATTTGATACTTGGTCAACATGTTATCTACAAAATAAATTTTGTTGTGCGTTCTCTTGTCTTTCTTGGTGTTGCATTTACGGTGGCAGCAGTGTATTTATATATATATATATCTTGCTCAAATTTTTAATCGCTTATAAAATACTTTTTATTCATCCACTCAAGTTCAAATACATTTTTTAAAACTTGTAATGGAGAACGCTTGATGGTAGAAAAGTTTTTTTCAAATGTTAATTTTTTAATAATTTTAATGACTTAATTATAGTTTGAGAGATATATTTCTGTCAATATTATTCCTCTAGATGGCAGCACCATTTCATAAAAAGTTTTTTTTTAAATTTGTGATGAAGATTTAACTCAAGCGGAATATACATATTCTAGTTCGATGGCAGTATTCCTTTACACTGGTTTTATGATAAATTCTTATCTATTATATTCAACTTTTATTTAAAAATTTAATTACAAATTTGATATGGTTAAAGAGTTTTTAATGGCAATGTAAAAAGTGTTTTGCCACTTAATATTGTGATTCTGTCATATGTGTATACATATTTATATTAATTGTAATTTTTTTTTACTGAAAGTAACTAAATTTTTTTGTTTTGTTTTTTTCTTCACCTAAGTAGGAATTGACTTTAAAAAAATTATATTTCTTGTTATATGTAGAAAAGATGTACATATGTACTTGAAATTTATATTTTCTTTCAAAGAAAGGATAAGAATATTTGTTTTTAGATATGCGCTCACTTCCATAAGCCTTTTTTTCAGATGACACACATTTCTTCAAGCTCAGCCTTAGAAAAAAATTAAGCGAGAGAAATTCTTAAAAGTGAGCAAATAAATACATCCTTAAAATCTGTAAAAAGTTAAATAAAAAAGAACATTAGAAAGCTGAGAAGAGAAACGATGACAGGAAGCCAAACCGACTGGACAGAAGAGCCTCAAAAACCATTGTTCACGGATGAGACATTTAGGGAATCGGGGATATGTTACAAGAACTTATCATTTTCTCAGCAGCCTTTTAGGATTATTTCTTACGACCCTATATATTACATCGGTTAAAAAGGGTATTTTGGAACAAACACAGCTTATATGAAATTATCCATCAGAACCATGTTTATCGTATAAAAGATCTACTTTAATCAGAAAGGTATTTTTTTTTACCAGGTGGCTTAGTTTAAAAATTATATATTATAAAAAAAAAAAACTATCGCCCCTTTCTAGAGTTTAAATCCTTAGCCATTTGATTACTCTTATTGAGTAAAATGTTTTAACTTACTTGAATCGGTGAGAAAATGTCCTTTATAATCTTAATATTTTCATATTTACTTTGACAAAGAAAATTTAAATTTTAAGGGTAAATTTTTGAGAAATTGTTTAAGAAAAAAAATAAATAAATTGAAGATTCAAAGTCTCAGAACGCCATTTTTTTTAGAATAAAAACTTTGGTTTCGTTACCAGATGCATATCAAACAAGTTCTTATGATATGGCAAATTTTATCATTATTGGAAAATTAATTGAATTTGAAAGTACGCAATTTAAACTTGTTGCCAACTTTAAAGAAAATGGTTGGAATAAAATTATGGATTGCTTAGATGACTTTTTTTTACTTTTGACTATAATACATTTACTTTATATTTGTATATTTATTTCAAATTTTTGTTATTAATTTATATTTATTTAATATTTTAATTTTTCTTTATTATTAATTTATATTTATTTAAATTTTAATTTTAAAAAAATTCTAAGATTTTCAATATTTTTTTTGGATTACGCCTTTTTTGTTTCTGAGCACTAACTCACTATTGTTATTAGCTACCTTTCAAAATAATAATCATTTTTTTAATTACATTGAAATACTCATAACACTTAGCAATTTGAAATTTTCAGCGTTTAAAAATATTACAATTTGATATTAATTGATTTGAGCATCTCATCAATTTTTATTTATACTATGTTCTTTCACGAAAATCAAATTTTATCTTCTTGATAAATTAAATATTTCTGTAAGAACGGAGATTAATTGCTGCATAAAATGCTTTGCAAGACAAAGCGCATTTTACTTTCTCATATAGAATAAGATTTTTCTTGAAATTGATTATAATTTGTGACTTTTGTCTAAATAGTATTTATTGTCTAAATTTTTCCCTTAGAATATCTTTATTTATTTTATTGCTATTGTACTTGAAAATAGTGTATTTGTAAAAAGATTATAATATTTCCTTCTAATGTTATTAAAATAAAAATTACATGAAACATTCAATTTTAGTAATATATTTACAAAATTCTGTTACATATAAATTATCTAAAACGTATCAAAAACCAAAATGATCTCTTCTTACAAAAATAATTTATTATAAATATACACTTCTGTTATAGGAAACATTTTTGCATACTATAAAATTAAAAAGAACAACATTATAAAATAAAAGACTTATTTGAGGTACTGTGTTTATATTTTATTAAAGATAAAATACTATTTTGAGATATTCGCCGAAAGAGAAATACTGTTATTTATCTGCAGAGTTGAAAATAGTAATAGATGATTACTTAAAAATATAAGCATGTAATTTATATTTTATAAAAGGTACATATTTCTGCATTTATAAGAAAACTTGTAAACATCTTGTTTTTAATACTATCTAGTTTTAAGTCATTTTATTAATTTATTTTTGATTTTCTTTGTTGCAAAGAGACTTCTATATTTTAAATTGTGTTGAGATTTCAATGCATTTAAATTTGATCTATTTATTCAGTTAAGACTTCTTGTATAAATTCAAAATTTTATTTCTTTAATTTCCATTTTTGTTTATATATATAGAGTACGATATGTGCTATATAAAGTTTGTAATTGCACATTTTCGAAACAGACACTTACTTGTTATAATGCAGTTTCTAACTATTTTGAGTATTTATATAGTATATTTGCAGATTTTTAGCTGTCAAAGTCTAGTTCAAAAATTAGGGCTTATTAATTTAGGAAAAAAATCCTTTAAATATTATTTCTTTGAAAAATTTAAAAAAAACACATGCTATTAATTAATTGATTATTTTAATTTTCTAAACTTCTTGTAATATCCATAAAAGTAAAGTAAATTGTTGAGCACGTTAATTTTCCTTCCAGAAAGGAAAGAAAAATTTTAACCAAAGAAGTAAAGGATAAAATATTCAATTATTGAGACATTTCTGTTCGGTCAATAATTCTTTGCGTGAGCTCTTTAAAAGAAATCATAAAAAATATTATTTAAAAATGTAAATAAAAATTAATCCCTTAAATAAATACATCTATATTCTCGTTTTAAATCTAAAGACGTAGATGCTGTAAAAGCCTTAGATTGTTTTTATTGTGTTGTTGGAAAATTAATATTTGTAAAGTAAAACATTTAAAATAAAAAGATTTAAATTTAATACTTTTCATTTTTAATAATTTATTTACAATTATATTTTTCAAAAAAAAAATTATGTTTATTTGTATGAATGAAAACGAAGATTAAAGTTAATTCATAATAATTTAAAATTTAATTCATAATTTCCTCATAAATACAAAGATAATATTTTATATTAACAAACACAATATTTAAAAAATTAAAAATGATGCATTTCTTTATTTGGTTTTTATTAGATATTTGTTGCCAAAAGAAACTTAAAGTAATTGAATACATTATAATTTAATTTTTCTAAAATTTTAATCCTTTGGAAATTGAAACAAAATTTTAGATTCGCCGTTAATGCATAAATAAAATATTCAGTTATGAAAAATATACTTGCATGCAAAAGAAATTGTCAATATTTGTGAATACCAAAATTATAGAAATATTAATAGAAAAGAGATTTTTTAACGTAAGATTATAGCAAACCAAGATTTAAGGAAAGCTATCTGCCATTTCGAATTAAATAGTAAAATTTATAGGAAATAATAAAATGTGGTGATTATCGATCCCATATTTAAAAATTTTCACGAATTTTCACAATCGCAAAACTAAACCTCTATCTCCAAACAACAAACACGTTTAAGGGTTTTCTCGATTGTAATTTAGAGCCATTTTAAATATCCATCTTTTAATTTAATTATTTGTCTATAGGTAAATATAGAGATTGATTTACATTAAGCAAACTGAATAATCAAATATAACCAACTAAAATATAAACAAGAGTAATTTAATGAAGTAAAACAGTGAACTGAGAATACAACGCGTATTACAATTAATAAGTAGTAGTATTAATTATTTTGAATAACATCCAGTTGCTTAGAAATGCTTACATCAGAAGCCATCAATTTACAGTTTGCCTTAACGCCTTCTATCTATAATCAAATTTATAAAAACTGTTTGATGTTTATCTCTTTGACCTAATTAATCCTCTTCACACTGTTACCAAACTTAATTAATATATAGTATCAAATTTTACAAAATTTTTCTGAAAGGGAACTGAGAAGTTATTTTTTAAGTTAATTTAAAAATATAATAAAGTATTTTACAATTCAGTTATATTTTATGCTTGACTATAATCCATGAAATATAACTTAACTTAAAATTAAATATTAGTAAGTTAAATACACAATCAAATTTTTTAACGTAATATTAGGAAAAAAGATCATTTGATATTGTATACCTTCAATACAATATAAGCAGTGGTAGCCTACTGGTCATGATTACGGGTCCATTCAAGCGTGCCAAAAGTTCGAGCTCTAGTGCCACTGGAAACACACCATATAAGGGAGCGATGCACATTTAATATGCCATATCCCAATCCTCTCCCGTTGGTGTGGTGTGATAGTTTGAAGGGTAAGCTGACAACTCAGGCCCTCGTCTTCGTCACTTCACCGAGGTCCATCCGTCATCAATAACCCTCGTGTTGCTTTATAGTACATCATTTATAAACACTCACTCATTACAACATAGTAATCACAGCATTGAATACAATATCTAATGATGTTGCTATTTAACTTACACTGAAGATCCAAAACATTATGAACACCCACACATAAACACGTTGTACCACTTTTTACCAGCAAAACAGCTGCAACTCGTCTTGGCATGGGTGCTACAAGTTCTTGACAGATGACTGGAGACAGGTTGTATCAATTGTCTCAGCAGTGGTCGAGTAAGTCGAGAGTTTCCGACATGAAGATATTTGATCTCTGAGCTGCCTTTCTGTGAAAACCCAAATGTTCGGTGTCTGATTAAAATCCACCGAATGTTAGGTGGCTTAGGATGTAAAATGGAATTCTTCTTTATGCACTTCGAAGCCTTCTAACAGAACTATAGGCTTTTGACATGGTTCGCCGTCCTTCTTGAGGATCCCTTTTCCAGTTGGAAAAACAAATGTCATATAAGGATGTAACTGATCTACAATTATGCTCAGATAGTCTACAAATTTCCCAATCCCTTCTACCTGAACTAAAGGCCCCAGACTCATCCGTGAGAATTCTATTTAAAGCAAAATACCGAAGTCACAAGTCTGTTTACATGGAGAGAGCAAATGTTCAACACTGACACAACCATCGATATGATGAATGAGAAATTGGGATTGATCCAACCAGGAAACTCTCTTTCGCTTATCTATGGTCAATTCTCAATGTTCCTAAGCTCACTCTAGGCGTAGTTGGTATTGACACTTAATCAACAAAAGCACACGTTTGGGATGTCTGCTGTTCGGTTTCATATCCAACAGCGTCTTCTGAGCTGTGAGTTCCGAAACACTTGTACTTGAACATGCATTGTACTGACCCAATGTCTGGCGACGATTTTACTTTACTGAGTGGACAGTTTCAGACGTCTTTTTTTCTTTTATGACATGTGGATGCTCAACAGCTAGGTGTCTACTTCTGATTTCACAGTCACTTGTCCAATTTGTATAAATACCAAAAGCAGCAGAATACAAAAAACCTACCATTCATGATGTTTTGTAGATACTCCTTCCATGTGTTTCAGATTCGCTTAGACCACCCGCATTTCCCCTTACTCACTAAAGTAAATGCAAGAATAATAGCTTACTTTCTCTAGCAACAGTTAAATACCATTTTTTTAATCACACAGCTTCCACGTCATTCAGACGAGTTCATTGAAAAATATGAAGGTGTTCATAATGTTTTGTCTCGAAGGTGTTTATTATAATAATATATAACAATTTATCGAGTTAACTTAAAAATTTGTTATTATAACTGATATACTTAATATATATTTCTACAGTAATAGAATTCATCAAATGAAAAGCATTATCTTGTACAAATTGTGTGTAAAATTAAATGTGTAATAAGTAATCTTATATTTATGCTTTTTATAGAATAACCTTAGAATAATTATTAAATTTCTGAATAACAGTTAAATGGATATAAGATATATTAATTAAATCATTATAAGAGCATTTTTGTATACTAAAACCACATTTTACTATCACTCTATTAGGTCAACATACTTTTAAGTGTGTCTATTATCTTTACATAATTACTGTTCATATTCCTTTTTTAATTGATAAATACATTTCTATTAACATTTATATTTTAAAAAAATCAATGTTTTAGACAGTATATTGCTTTAGAGTAAAAAAAAAACGTATTTACTTACTTGCAAGACAGTTTTAATCTCCTTGCCATCCTAAGTGTTTTATAAGCTTGTCTGTAAAACGCACTGACTCGAGATGGAGCTTACAGAATTAAGGAGTTTTCTCGCTGTGCTGAGTTTTCACAAAAGCATTTGCCCAAAAGAAATTCTTAATCCTGTGGATCAGGAAAGCAGTTGCTATAATCTGTCTTTACGGGAACGTTGACGTCTCAACAGCAGATGGATCAAAGCTCACTTAAATCAATTCAAAAACATATGGAAGCGTATCTTTCAATATCTGACACTAGCATAGAAACATAATATCTAGCATTATGTATTTTGAATTAACAAAAATTTTACACTGTACACACATACACAGTAATATTATATTACTATATTCAAGAAGATAAAAGATGTTTGTCAAAAGTTATTTTTATGCATTTTTTATGCTGTAATATGTAAGAAAGTTCAACACTTATTTTCTGTTATTTCTTTATTAAAAAAGAAAAAAGCTCTAAAAGCAAATAAAATTTATTGAAATAAATTCAATTTTAATTCATTTTTATATGAAAAATATGTGTATAAAATAATTTAATGAATTTTAGGATTTCTAATAAGATTTGGGTAACTACTTGGGTATGACAAAAATGTTCTAATTGATTCTTATGTTATTATATTTTTTAAAATTAATTTAAGGTGATTACGTGAGTAACCATGACTTTTCAAAAACGTATAAATGTATAACATTTTTGATATTTAGTTTCACATTTGTTATAATATATATATATATATATATATATATATATATATATATTATATATATAATTATATATATATATATATATATATATATATATATATATAGACTATTATTTAAAAAAAATTATTTAAATACATTTTTGGTACAAATGAAGAAATATTGACACCATTTAAGCATTCTCTTTTTATGAAAAAAGCTTCTATAGTAATAATATTTTAATTATATACAGCTAAGATTTCTCTGTACAGAGCCTGGGCAAAATTTTTGAAATATATTTTTAACAGTGAACTTATTCATCTTTTATTACATCAGAGAGGAATAAAGAAATTTTTACATAAAACATTGGCTATTACTTCAATTGATCGTAACTATGAAAATATTGTGAATTTAAAAAAAAATCCTAATTTAGGCTTTGTATAGTCTCAGGTATGTATAAGCAAAATGTTATTACAAGAGTATTTTTCATAAAAGTAGAAATTTCAAAATTGAGCAATTTTTGCTTTTCCTTGCCATAGATTGCATTTAAATACTTTTTGTAATAATATTTTTAAAACACAGTTTTATGTGTTTAAGTATATTCTAACTCAAATGAAAAATTATATATAACAAAACATTCATTTATATTTTCTTTTTATCACAGTTCCGAATGTTGTCAGTCTCCGAAATAAGTTTTATTGAAAAAGTTACAAACGAATGACTGTAAATGATCCTTTTGCGAAATATCCTTATCTCTAAAATTTATGGATGTAGAATGGCATAGATAAAAAGTCAAATTAACGGATGCTTAGGCTGTATTATCAAGATATACTACCAATTAAACACGTTTTAAGTAGCGAATAAGTGTCTCAATAGCACATTAAAACTTGTCAAGCATTAATTATGCGTAAAAAATCTAATGAATGTCCTAAAGTTATGGATCTACGAAAAGGAATCGCATGAAAATACTTATCGAAAATTTTAAAGAAAGATTTTTAATTATAGATTCAACACAAATTTTAAAAGGTAATTATAGAAAGAATCTAATTGATTCTCTAGAAGAAAAAAATAAAACAATTAATGACTAAAACATAAATTGATAAAAAAAAGGCATTACAAAGACAATTATGATGGAAAGTAATATTTTCCCCCTTAACTGATTAGCTCGTACACCGTACGGACTATCGAAATCTGGCCATAATGGGTTTGCCCGTGAGAAGTACGGGCACTGATATTTTCTACTTTCAATCTTAAGATTGGGACATATTTTGAATTCTTATAGAGAGATCATTAATGAAAGTGTGTTTAGAAGATGCAGTTTCTCCATGGTACTGAAATATATTTCTCTTATATTTCTTTATATTTAAAGCGGGAATTCTTCATCGACTGCGGGAATTTAGATTCTTGAAGATATTCGATACACATCAGGGATTGAAAATGCAATTGTTTCTCTTGTTGCTTGAGAAGCGAGGAAAATAGAAATATAATCCAAAAACACCGATATTATTTTTCCCCCATTGAAAGGTAAGACTTAGTATCACAAACTGAGCGGTCATATATATATGCATACACACACAAAATCCTCAAACGCATAAAAAGAGTCAGGAACATGAAATTTTTTGAAATTATAAGATAAATTTTTCTAAGAGATATGAAACACATTTTTCATAGCATGCAGAGTGTACTTATAAAACGCAAACATTTAGGGTTTAAACAGATACAGTTACATATGTTCAAAATATTTTTAAAATGTTAATTATGTTACAAAAAATGAAAGAAATAGAATTAATTAGGACATTTTCTTACAACCGAATTCAAAATCTCTCTTTTGGTCCGTGATATTTGAGGGGTCCTGGACGAAAACTCTGCCGAGTCTTGGGTTCGAGCCCTGGTGCAATTAAAGTCTCCCCGTTGTAGGGCAGATGTGCGTTGAATCTGTCGATGAGAAATTCCTCACTTTGACAAGAAGTGGAAGACAAGAAGTTTGAGCTGAACGACGTTTCAGCTCAAACTTCATCATAGAAACTCGCTCGTAGTTCAAAATTGTGTTATTCATCACTAAGAGCCACCAACTTTTTTCTAATTGCTGTTTTAGTAAAAAAAACTATTCATCCCAACTTTGCAATACTACATCAAAGAAAAGGAAATTCGATAACACAAGATACGTGCGTATGTTATACGAATTTGAATATATTATATGTCATTATTTTCAATAAATCTAAGAGCCTTTTGCTCTTTCAATATTCATGAAGAAGCCTTAAAATAACTATTAATATAAATTCTTAGTGCTTTTTCAGAGTAAAATATTTAATTTAAGTAATCTGATTAAGATATTAAAAAGAAAAAACTGTCAATCCACCCACACACATACTCTATAGTGTCATTCCAATTTTCTTTAATAAGAATTGATGCTCATAAATTTAATTTAAGTTTCAGTATAAAATTAAGACTTTGTTTTATAAGAAGTAAAATCTTAGATTCCTAAAGTTTGTTTAATACAGTGCTAGTGAACTCTGTTTAAAAAGTAAAAAATTTTACAAGAGAGATTCCCTTTTTTCTGAAAGAAAAATCAACTATGCATGCATTTTAAAAGTAAAAATGCTTTTTAAAAATTTGTAATGAAATCGGTACTGAAATTCACAGATATATTTATATTCGACTAAATCTTCAATTTTATATTTTGCATATTAAAATAACTTTTTTTCCCCATGAATGAATAAGAATATTTTTTCTATTTCTTCCATACATATATTCAAATTCAGTATTATTTGAGCTTATGAAAGCGTATCTGTTTCTTAAAAAGTAAAGTAAAATTATTTGTTCGTCTCAGTTAGTAATGAATGGATAAGAGATAATTATAGAATAATTCCCGCATGTGTTAAAATAGTTATAATGCTTTCTTAAAGAAATATTTAGAGGTTATTTTAAGATTTTATCATAAAAGATTTTAGATCTCCCATTTGGTTTAACTGAAACTGAAAAATCAAACTGAGTAATTATTCGTATTTGAATTCTTTTCCATTGAAAACATCATTAATTAAATTCTTATTTTCACTTATTAATTACTTCATGATATTAAAAGATGAACCTGTTTCAAATATTCGCAGCAATTACAACAAGCCAAAATAAATAAATAAACAAAAATTGGAATCAAAGGTAAATTTATTTATGTGCTTAAATGATTTAATAAGTAATTAAGTTCTATGCAGAGTATAAAAAAGAATAAAATTTTAAAATATTTATAAAATAGTAAAAAATACACTTCTTTTATAAAAATTGAATTGGATTATTAGGTACGTTAGAATAAATACAAAGACTTGTTGCATTTTAAATTTCAAAACAGTAATAATTGATTTTCTTAAAAAAGATTATTTTTGACGTTACAAATAAATTTTCGGAAATTCAATTGTAACACATTTTTACTATTGTAACTGAAGTATAGAATGAATTATTTTAGAGGAACATAACTCTCTCACCTTCTTTTTGTACTAAATATAGTTAAATTGATAGTTAAAGATACATGCGTTAAGTAATTATTTATATTTTAGCATGTTACTATAAAATATGCTAACATGCTAATATGCTTATATTTTGATTTATCTATCATTTTTTTAATTCCTACTATTAGCTCACTAACTCTCTCTCTCTCTCTCTCTCTATATATATATATATATATATCGTTCAAATTTTCAATCGTTAATAAACTACTTTCTATTCATCCAATCAAGTTCAAACAGATTTTTTTAAACTTGTATTGGATGACACTTGATGTTAATACAGTGTTTACAAATATTAATTCATTAATTACCGATTAATTATGTACATTAACTTAACTTCCGGTTTTCGACGCCAACTTAGATTAGTCTCCATTATTGTAACAATGCAACTGTGTTAAAACAATGATAAAAGTTGGCGTCAAAAACTCCTTTTTAAGCCAAACTAGCCAAACCGGGAATGCATTGTTACAACAAGGCACACACAAATCATGCTCTTTTTTTCAATTCCAACCATTAGTTCACTCTCTTCCTATATATATCTTGTTCAAATTTTCAGTATTTAATAATATACTTTCTTTTCATCGGTTCAAATTAGGAATTGACTTAATTTTTTTTTTCATATTACTTGTAATTTCATTAGTTTTACTTAAAAACCGGTCGCCCTTCTGGTATAGTGCTTAGAGACGTTGACTGCTATGCCATAAGGACTGGGTTCGAATCCAGGAGAAGGCATGGATGTTTGTAAATGTACAGTGCTTTCGCCGCATGGGGTTACTCTAAATAGCCATCGAGCCACAAGTCCTCTCGTGAGGTTGGTGGAAAGGGTTGAAAGGTGGGAGGCCCCTGACCATTTCCAAGGCATTTTCCCTCAAAATTGGGGTGGGACCGAGCCAAATCGTACTGTCACCTGCATGGTGCTCAAAGCTATGGCTAACGACAGTCGTACAATAGAGCCCTTTTGCCATGATGAATTTCATGGTCTTCGATCTGACTACATCAGACAGGTGGCATTAGCAACAACACAACAACAATTTAAAAACCCTGCATTCGAAAATTAATCACCCAGTACACAAATTATTTAAATATTTATTTATGTCCTTGGCTTTTGAAAACCAAGCTTTATTGTCACTTTAATTAATGATTAAAAATAAATTTAGATGCGATATACTGATAAAATATTTCTATATTTATACCGTTAGGTTAAAGGTTATTTTATAATTTTAGTAGAGGTACGTTAATTATTTTTAAAAATCAAATTTATTAGCAGCCGTTACTTCCTGTGTTTCCGAATATTAACTTGTAAACAAAACAAAAGAAGGTCAGTTAAATATAATTATTTTCTACATGAAAAAAAAAAGAATCGTGTTTAGTTGTATTATAAACGTTATTGATGCAGGGGTGTTTATTATTGTCATACTTAACAATAACGCAGTATTACTGATACAATCAACAATTCAAATATGTTTTTCTATTTCTTTTAAAATAGAAAGCCCGTTACCTTAACTACAATCGTTTATCATTCCACGCCATCAGTAATAAAATAAAAACTAGAAAAAAAACCAAAACGGAATTTTAAAAAAAGAATTCATATAAAGAGTGATGAGTCACAGATAATTTAATCAGCAATTGTAAAGATTTATCGTTCAAAAAGCGGTTTTTAAAATCTCTGCGATCATTAATTTTTTTAAAATTATTTAGTGAAGCAAGCCAGTGAAATCAGGCATAAAATAATGTTTACATCTATCATTCCTTTGAGAGGTATTTATGAAAGAATTGTTTTCCCATAACTTTACCTGTCCGCTTCAAAATAATGCAGTTAAAAATAATAGGCTAATGGGAATCATAAGTAAATATTATTGTTCCTATTTTAGAAAAAACAGTAATTTTATCTCATATGAGAACTCTAATGGAATTACATTTTTTAATACCTAATCATTTCGCTTATAAATAGATTCATATGTAGACATAATGATGATTGTCAAGAAATTTAAGTAATTTAAGAATTATCTATGCCATTAGAATTACGCTCTGAAGGTTTCTTAAATTTGCTTGATAATGTTTTATTCTCTCTCTATCAATTCAGCTTTTTTCAGTGTATGCAATTTCAGAAATTGCTTGTGCACATATGATAATAATTGAAATAATTCGTATATTATTATATCATAAACGGTGAGTCTAGGATCCTGAGTTAAATTTAGAAGCGAGGTACAACATACTAACAACTAATATTACTTCCCATACATGAACATTGTACGGGAAGTGACGGCGGACGATAATAATCATTGCTCAGAAGTGTCGCTGTAAGGCAAAATACGTACACTAATAAGAACATGAAGAAAGATTAATGCTTACTTTCAACATCTTCGCAAAATAATTCAAAACAACTAGGGATTGCAATACCAGTATACGGAATACTGAATACCGGTATTTTGAGCCATTTGCACAATTTTATAATACCGGTATTCACAAGCTTAAATACCGTTTTTTTTTGTTTTTTTTTGGTATTTACTAGAAATTTCTTAAATTGTCTACGAAATATAGAAAATGTCTTACGGTATTTACATATTTGTAATGATTTAGAAAATGAAAATGAAAAAGAATAAAAGAGACTAACCAATTTAAATTTGATCAAGTTTATAGTAAATTTTCTTAAAATTTTTTACCCACTAACCTATCTACATTCAGAAGAATTCGGTACAGTTATCGAAGATCATGATGATACTAATGTAGATAGTGAAAAAGAATGGTATCTTGAACAAAAATTAGAATTACCGATGATTAAAAAATTTTCAACGAACCAAAATATAGTACAGAAATTGGCTATATCCAAAACCTTCCGACGAGAAATCGATTTATTTGAAAAGACGAGGGATTTAGAGGTAAATACTTGGAAAAATATATCGCGCATTGTTAACAATACCACCAACTAGCTTAGACGCCGAAAGAGCATTTTCGACAGCTGGATAACTTTTGCACAAAATTAAGTTCCAGGCTTGATGACAATTAATGCATTATTTTCTTAAGATCGCATTTTAAAAATTTGTAATAGTGCCATAGACTGAATAGTGCTATTTCCTCTTTTTTTGTGATTTAAACAAATAAGATATTTCTTTTTTTTTTTTGTGATTCTTTATATACTATTATAATTTATAAGTTCCAAATTATTTTTTGTGATATTTACACTCTCTAATAAAAATGGCAAATAAAACAAAAAAAAACACCTGTGTTTTCTTTCTTTTTAAAAAAATTCTACCACCTCTATTAAATCCAGTATCCCGGTATTTAGGATCTAAAAATACCGAATAACCGGTATTGAACTTTTGATCCGATATTGCAATCCCTAATTACAACAATATTTATAACAAATTCTCAAAATTGTAGTTTCTAACAGCAGTACAAATTTAAAAGCCTCAATATATTTAGTTTCTAAATTCCAGGTGAAGAAGTAAAAGGATGAACTCCTATTCTGAAGAGTAAATGAAAGCATTCATAGATGCCCTTATAAAAGGTATTCATTCGCGATAAATATGGAAATCAGGGAATCTATTTTACTGGTCAACTATGCCTAGTCAATTGCATCATAAAAAGGACACAAAGACAAATGCGGATATAAACACTGCGTTAAAACCTATTTACCTTTTTTTTTTGTATCTACAGAAACTCCCTACGCGGCCAAAAATACAGACACAAATAGGATTTTTCCATAGATGCAGCGTGTTGTTGGGACATTCCAAACACTGCTAACATTACAAGCAAACTATGCCTTTGCAACTACCCAGATTGTTTTTATTGTTAGAGGTAATAATCTGAACATTTATTGTAAAACTTACAACAAAAATACACCTACAACTTAGTTGTAATAAAAAAATATGCCTTTTTTTCCATGTCTCGTATTTCAGGGGCTGTTTGCTTATGTGAATCTTAATATTTCAAAACAAAATCCAAGGGTTCAAGTACTCAAAATTAAAATGAAATTTCACCAGTAAGTTATCTTATTATATTTCAGTGCAACATGAATAAGTAGTCATTCGATTAAATGTTTATCTGATGTTTATAATTGTTTCTTAGAATGGACATATAGTTTACATCGTAGCATTTAAAAACAGATAACATTTTTAACCTTTATAAGTTGAAAATTGCTCTGAAAAAGAACGAGAAAGAACACAGAGTCAGCTACTTTCAAAAAGACACAAAAAATATCACAATGTACACTGAAAAGATATTGGACTATCCGCTAGAAAAAAAATTACTCAACATACTTAAGCGAAATTACTTTTCCCCTTTTCCGATTAGGACGCAGCTGGTGTGCATTGCCTATTGCTATAAAAATTGGAAGCTTAACTTGATAGCAGTAACTTGTGTACAGTTAAGTTGCATTTTTTTAATTTAAAATCTTCCACGAAATCACTCCACAATGCTTCAGTGGCTCGACAAATATTTTTTAAAAAAGTTATTATTTGTATCTTTTTTTTTAAAAAAAAAATCTTTCATAAAAATTGTATCCTTTAAATACGACATCACGTTTTATTTTTTTTTAAAAAAAAGACTTTTATAAAGTTTCTTTGTACAATTATAAATGATAATTTGTTTTTGTATTGAATAATGGGATGCCTTGTTTTATGCATTGTACTATATAATGATAATTTTTTTTATAAATAATATTTTATTACAATGTTTTTTATTTATTTTTTTGATAAATAAAGTTTATAAAACCGATTTACAAGAGATTATTTGATAAGATTGTTTCTCAAGCTCTCTCCATAGATAAGTCATTTCTTTGTTGCATTCTTTGATAATGACTAAAGTGGCTATGAACATGACCATGCAATCTTATAATGCAGCATCTGTAATTTATTGGGAAATCTTCAGTAGCAAGCATTTTAATGCATTTTGTTAATATAGTTTAGTTTGAGAATTTTCCAGTAAGAATGATTTATATAATTTAACTGTGCTATAATTTGTTATATTATTGATATTGAATCATTATATATATATATATATATATTATTTGTAATAATTACACCTTAACTTAATATTTATCTCCTTTCCCAATGGTACAGTGCACAGGCAAATTACTGGTGAAAATTGACAAGACAAAATTTTTTGTTTAAATCTGCAATCTTGGTTCCTAAGGTCAAGAGTTTGCTATTGCACTACTGTGGCCAATTTTTCTTACTATCTTGACTGGTTATGCCTAGGTTTATAACTATTTGTATACATGGATTATAAATATATGTGTGTGTGCGTGAGCAAAGTACACGCATGCGTGCGCAAACACATGTACACACACACAACTTATCTCAGATGTTTTTGTAATAAGATCATCGGAATATATTCTGAATTCTTTTAATCGAGATTATGTCTTAAAAGTCATTAGTCAATTTCCTTGATTAGTTTGACTTTTCAATTTGCTAATTTGAAGTTTTACAATCATGAAACATACGTTTTACAGGCTCTTAATTTATTAAGAGGCTAAGACAACATTTTTGAGCCGAACATTGCAGACAGAAAGAGGCTCGCATTACATCCATTTTTGTGACATTCAGAATTCTGTTGTTGATTCCCTATTTTTGCAAATTTTTTCCAATAATTTATTCTTAAGAGCATACTTTAATTTGATAGTACAACATTGAGCTCATACGTTTCATTGCGTAATGAAGGTATTTAAATATGCGGCATAATAAAAAGTAAGCATCCATTGTAATATAAAAAAATGTATAAAATCTATCAAATTTTAAAATAAATAGTAATAAATTTAGTATTTTGAACACTTTACTCTGTGTATTTGAGCTTCGTAAGAACGGGGAGGGAGAGTTAATTTAAGCAACTGGTTACAAAAGCCCGAACTAGTTTTTCATGTAATTAAACAAGAATTTTTATTACAGATTTTGGAATAGTTTTTCTTTAACACTCTAGTAAACCATATCATAATCAAAAGGGTTAAAAATATTATATTTTAGCTACATGACTTAATACTTTAATCCTTTAATTGTCAAGTTATTTTGATTATTTGGGTACATAAATTTTCATTTTTTTTTTCTGTAAAAACCAAATGTTTAGCACAAAATAAAATAGACTTATTAGTTAAAAATTGATACTTTGAATTACTTTCATAAAAAATTTTATGTTTTATAGCAACTACATATTCGCTTGGAGTGGCTGCCTTAAAGCATGGCAGCAGTAAAATTCAATTCTAGTGGAGCATAATTTTCTAAAAATAAAATAAATAAAAATGAATATTTATTACTAGGTTAATAATCGTGTTTTATGGGGTATAACACCACACTGGAAACATTTTTGCAAACACTGATCAACTCCACAATTATTACACCAGATTCTTGTTTTCTCTCTTCTTTATATTTTTTCTATTTGCATCTCTTTTTCGACAACAAACTTTGCAGTGTCTTTTAGGCTGAGGAGAAGGAGGAAGATGGGATATAAAAAGTCGTTAAGAAAGATGGACAGGGTTATCTAGTGTAGGTCGCTTGCCACAATCCTTTTGTCCAAAAACTGCATCAGCATATTTATGCAAAAGCTCATCAACTTGGATTCGAAACTCTATGAATGCAATGCGTTTCCCTACTACATTTTTATGGAGCAAAAATGGGTGTCATAGTAACTTGTCTAATAGATGTAAAAATATGTTTTTATAATAATTTTTCTAGGTTTTTAGATTGTTGGACGAAAGGACATTTCCTTACCACAGTGATCAACATGACTCATAGTAAATTACCCAAAATATGACCCCGCATAATGCTCAGGCGAGGCATTTGAGCACTAGTGCGGCCGAGACAGTCCGGGCATGCAGTCAGAAGTTTGAACATTATATCAGCAATCAATTAAATGCAGTGCTTAATATATTGGTATTCATTCAGTAGAAAGGCCAATGTTCAGGTACAACTACGAAACCATTAATCTATTATTTTTTAAAATTTTTCTTAAGGAATTGAAAACCTGTCTCGTTACGTAAAAATTTTAATTGAAGGAAACCTTGTCTTAGGAACATTTTTCAAGTACCTATTTCTTCAAACGTTTATCAAAGAAACTTCAATCTATTAAAATATGAGCTAGATGTGCTCGAAATATATAAATAAATCCTACTTTAATCTTTACTCTCCTGTCTAGACAAGCCTTTAGATCCATTTTTCGTCTCATTGAATTATTCATGATTTCGGCAAGCTAAGAAAGACAATAAACATTGATTCAGAAGGCACACAGGAAAAAAAAACCCTTCTTCTATATAGTTTTCAAAAGAAACTGAATTAGGGACTTCGTAAGACAAATTGGACAGCAGGATAATTATTAGAAAAGCTAACTGAAATAAAAATAATAAGGCTTAGAAATGAACGGAAGATTTGAAATTAAGAAAGAAATCCACTTTCATTGAAAACCTTCCTGCTGATTGATGATAGAGGAAAATAGTTTTGAATTCTTAAATATATATGACACTACAACTTAATTTAATTTCCACTGTAATTTTCAAATCCATATTCTTCAGACATATGATATTGTTAATAAATGGACATTTTTATGTTTTATATTTCACCATAATTTTTAAATTAATATTTCTTAAACATACTGCGTTGCAAAGAGACCTTTAAAATTGATTTTCTAGTTTCTTCAAGTGTTTATTTTGTTGAAAATCTAATCCATTTTCCCATGAAAAAAAGATTGCTTTCGTCAAATCGATAGCTAATCTTTTGTGATTTAAATAGGTTTAAGATAAGTATACTGAGACTGAGACTTGAGAAAGCAATTTCATTTTCAGGCACTTTTTAGTTTTACACTTAAATATAAATATTTTTTAAGTGACGCTTTAAATTTATAATTTTCTTAGCTTCCCCCTGAATAAATATCATGGGATTCATAATCCCAGAAACACAAATCAAAAATAATTTTAATTTATTTCGAATATATAAAAATATTGTTTTTGTAAGACTTCTGTTTTTCTGAAACGAAGGAAAGTAATTTGCACAAGGGGATGGAAATTTAAATTTCCCAAAATTTCAAATACAGGAACAAAATTTTATTAAGCTGAATTGAAAGTTCTGGAAAGACCGCATTGTTCAGTAAATTTTTTGGAGATAAATAAATTAAGCTTATACATCTCGATATTTTACGGAGATTACAGATTTTAAAGATGTACCAAACAAAACAATTGGTTAAATACTTTTGAGGTGTTTATACAATAAACAAAGACTGTTTTCTTAGTGAAATCAATTTCTTTAGTTTTAATAAAATATTTTGTGAGGGATTTCGAAAATAAAAATTGTTATTAGAAAGAAAATTAATACAGGATATTCAATTAAAGGTCCCACTGAATAATCAAGCATTGTGTGTGTTCTTTTTTTAAGTTTCTCTTAAATAAATAAAGTTCAAACTGTTTCAGCCAAAGCCTCTTATTCTGTGTTCTATACAAATTAATGTGACTTAAAGTTTTATTTTCTTTCAAATGTAGGTTATTTAACCCAATAAATAAATTATTAAGCAATAAATGTTCATAGTATTTTTATTTTTTTTATAAAATATTTTTATTTCTTTATCAATATAATAAAAGAGGAAACAAATATAACTGAAGAACTTGGAAATCCTGTCACGAACATAAAGAAAAGTGTCTAGAAATCAATTTAATGGAAAACTAGTTTTAAACTACAGGGAAAACTTTAGTTTCAAACTAAATAATATGAAATATTGCCTATTCGAACATTTAAAATTGATGCACTAGGTGTAATGAGGTGTCTATGAAAATGTTTTTTTAAGGGGAAAACTTTGCTCTTAGTTTCAAAAAATAGACTGTCCTATTTCGGAAGAGTTAAAATGAAACCCTTTAAATAAATTTAACCCTATAAATAAATCGTCAATTACATCAATTTCACTATGACAAAGACACAATTCTGTCCCAGAATTGAAATTTAAAAATCCAGAGCCACCGGTACTTACGTACTATCTCAATAACGCCAATTTTCAAGATGACTCGCCAAGTTTTGCATGTGCCGAACGCGCTGAACTGGCAACCATGCACTTTATATATGATAATGACGCCAATACGGTTGTGGTAATACGTAAGTACTGAATCACCTCTTCGTAATTCCTAATGATTGATTGCTTTTATTTCAAGTCTGTTCAAGTTGAGATATGTGAAATAGTACGCTATTGTACATTAATTTTCCTTTCTTAAGTTGAACACTTTGGTAGGTATTGAAGCTTGAGCATGTCATCCGAATACTTTCATTAATTCATCATTATTATTCTTCTGGACACCAATATATTTCGTTTGTTCTTTGATATTTTCAATACAGAATGATTTTTCACAGTATGATGATTTACACATATTGTCCTTCTTTATAAAATAGCATATTAATTGTCGTATACAAGCTAATGCAAATTCAATCCAACAATTAATGTCCAGTCTAAAAGTTAAGAACTCAACCTACTTTGAACTAGAAGGGATGTTGATTGATTGATTATTTGTTAGCAATGAAATCTGAAGTACACGAAGGCTATTAAGAACAGAATTTTAAACTATAGTCAACTGCCAAGGAAGATATTCGGCGACAAGCTTGTTACAACTCTTCTATGACACATCTAATTGCTTGCTGTCAAACATTAGTAATCGCATCGATTCCTGTCAAAATCCAGAATCCTTATATGATCTCGTATATAATCTCCTTTCTATTATTCTAAATTCTTGTAAAATGTCAATTCCAATTAAAAAGCAAGGGATGCACAGAATTCCTTGGTGGCCAACGGAAATTGGGTGCATGAGAAAGCACGTTAATGCTGCAAGACGAAGATTCCAGAGATGTAAAAATATCGCTTTAAGAGAAATTTATAAAAGTAAATACAAAGAATTAAGAACTAATTGTAATTTAAAACTTTTAGATGCCAAATTAAGCTCATGGAAGGAATTTTTAGATGAAATTAATGTAAATAATGTGTGGAAAAAGATTTAAACCTATGGCGTCAAACAGCAGTTTCAGAAGAGAGTTGAACTCAGTGGCATTGCTCTTCCTTGTGGAAGTGTGACTAAAATTCTTTTGAAGAGACAATTAATGAGATTATCTTCCATTCTTTTCCTGATGATTGTGAGAATGATGATGATGATTGTCACAAGGAAATACGAAATGACGCTCTTATCAATAGCAACACAACGAATGACCCACCTTTTACCATCCATGAAATTGATGCTGTTATTAATAAATTGAAGTTAAGAAAGTCACCTGGCCCTGACTCCATTACTAATGAAGTTGTCAAGAAATTGCATGTAATGCACCCTGGACTTTTCCTAAAAGTTTTTAATTCATGTCTTCGTCTCAAGACCTTTCCTCTCTGTTGGAAAAAAGCTAGGATTATCCTGATTCCCAAAGTGAACGACGTCCGTATAACCCCAATTTAGACAACCTTAGGTGTATCAGTTTACTGTCAACTTTGGGTAAATGTTTTGAAAGACTCATTATCAACAGAGTGGCCTGGCGTTTACACAAAGATTATTTTTCAATAAAAAAAATTTGGTTTTATGCCACAAAAATGTACCGAGGAGGCCTTGATGAAACTTAATGAAATTGTTTTAAAAGGAAAAAAGAGAAATTTTCATACAATCCTAGTTTTCTTGGATATTAAAGGAGCTTTTTGATAACACTTGATGGCCTGGTATTCTGAGCCTTTTAAAAAGATCTAACATTCCAAACAACTTATTTGCCGTAATTTCCAGCTTCTTGAAGGATAGATTGTGCCTTTATCTTTAGGACATTCCTCAAAAGAGAGATTTTTGAACAAGGGATGTCCTCAGGGATCTGTTTCTGGACCTTTTCTCTAAAACATCATTATAAATGATTTTTTGGGAGAAAAAAATCTTGGTTTTCTCTTGTGAAACGATTGCTTTTGCCGACGACTTACTTCTTTGTTTTCAGGGAAAGTCTTTTCATGATATAAGCAGACAAGCGCAGCTTACCCTTGATTTTGTATCAACCTGGGCAAAGAATTATAAATTAGAGTTTAATGCTGTCAAATCAAAAGTTATGATCTTGGAGAAAAGAGAAAGCAACACCCTCACTAGCAACCTCACCCTTAATGGGATTCCCCTCGATTGTGTGAAGGAACTAAAATATCTTGGTATTGTCCTTGATAGTAAATTCTGTTGGAAGCAACATATTCTGCATCTTTCAAATAAGTGTGAAAAAATTCTGCTAGGGCTTAACAGAGTTGCCAGAAATAGCTTTAGGATCAAGTCCAATGTCTCATACCTCATTTATAAACAAGGCATTGTTCCATTTATCTGTTATGGTTCACGAATCTGGGGATCTGCCTTGAAGAAGAAAATAAATTGTCGTCTCCTGCGAAAAATTCAACGAAGAATACTTCTTCGAGTTATTTCTGGGTATCGAACGATATCCTATGATGCTGTGTTTGCTATCTCGGGCTTTCCACCTATTGACATCTTTATAATCAGAAATAATGAATTCAAGAATGCAATAAAGAACTGTACCAATAAGAGTCTAGATGGTACCCTGCGATTTTCTGATCTCCCTCATCCTTCTGAACGATTTCCCCTTAATTTTGTTAATTACCGTAAAAATATTGAAGACAACTTTCCTGTTGTCTGCTTTACAGATGGTAGCAAAATTAACAATAAGGTTGGCCTTGCATTTGTTATTTTCCAAGATTTTATTGAAATTGAAACTCGCCAATTTAGAATAAGAGATAAATGTAGTGTGTTTCAGGCTGAATTACTTTGCATAGCTCAAGCAGTCTCATGGATCTGTAAAAACGAAAACCTTTCATCGGATTTTTTTAATTTGCAGCGATTCTCTTTCATCTTTATATGCTTTAAATAACATTGATTCTCAAAATCAACTGATTGTTAAAACGCAAATTGATCTCAATTTTCTTCAAAGAAAAAAAGGTGTAAAAGTTTCCTTTTCTTTTGTTCGAGGTCATACGGGAATCTATGGCAATGATGTGCTGACTGGCTTGCAAAAGAAGCTACAAAATTAAGTATTTTGATTCCTATGAGCATTCCGAAATCATATTATAAAATATTTTTAAGGAAAAAATTATTTCTGAGTGGAATAAATTATATCAAATATCAAATAATGCGCTCTTCACCAAGGAATTTATTCCTTCTATTCAGAGACGTTTAAAGGCTAAACACTTTCAACCTAATTTTATACTTACCCAGTTTCTAACTGGGCATGGAAACTTTAAAGCCTATTTGAAACGCTTTAATTTGTCGCCTACTGACCAGTGTTCTTGCTCCAGTGACTCAGTCCAGGATGTCAAGCATCTAATATTTGCTTGTGCTAAATTCTCTTCCGAAAGACGTACTCTCATGAATTGCCTACAAAAGAACAATATAGCGTGGCCTCCTCCTTTCTCTGCCTTTGTTCAGAGCAAGTCTTCTTTTACATCGTTTTGTGCATATATTAATAGCATTTTTTCTCGTATTGTTTAGATTGTCAATTTAATTATTATTATTTTTTTTTTACTATTTTATTATTTTTTGTGTGTTTGCTAACAATTACTGTGTACGTATGTATCTGTTTTTTTTTAAAGTGCGTATATATATATATATATGTATATATATATATGTCTGTGTGTATATTCTTAAGTATTTGTGTGTATGCATGCTTTTACTCATTTGTATTTTGAAAATCTTATTCTGATCACACATGTGCTTCCAAACCTTCACCATTGTATAATTTTATTTACTGAATGTCTCCGTTTTTGCATGTGAGCAATGTTGTATTTTGTACTGTGTTTATTGTATATGCATCCCGTCTTGTTTCTTTTTACCTTTCGATTTCCCATTTGTGCTTGTATCCCTGTACTTAAAACTTCCTACCACTATTGATAGAGTATTGACTTACGTTTGTAAGCCTTGTGTTATACTTGTTGGCACACAAGGAGTCTACCTAGAGTCTCAAAAAAAAAAAGCTTGTGACCTTGGAAGGGGTATTTATTTGATCCACCGACCTACTTGTCCGCAGCTACGCCGTTCATGCCGTAGCCGACTGAGTCGAAATGAATCCCTATTTGGGCCGGTCGTTAAGGGTTTTTTCCCTGTTATTTGTTGTTTGCGACTTGCAGAAGAAGGCGCTGCTGCAGATACCTGATCTGACACTTCAACCTCTAAATTTCCTCAATATGCTCACCTGAGGTTAATTCTAAAACGTGGGGAAAAATGCAGAAGTTGATTACTCTCATTTATTACTTAAATGATGCATATTTTAAAAAGTTTCCTATATGATGTTTTAAGAGACTAACATATTTTAATAATTTAAATATTTATTAAAGTTTTCAAATTTTAAAAAAAAACTAATTGCATGTTAAAATTTACTTATTTTTCTTAAGTATAGATTTCTAGTACTTCTTCAAATCATATGTTGTTTTTAAATTTCACTTTGAAATTTTTAATAAAAATATCTTAGCATTTATTTCGTAATATTAAAGAAACAGAAAAAAATAGTTTTAGAAAATAAAATGTGCCTGACGAGTGAATTTAAATTAAACAGAGAAGATAAATTAAATTTATAAATAAGTAAATTATTCAAAAGAATATGATTTCATTAGTGTTCTGAGAACATTTTATTGATAACAAACCAGCACACAATAAAAAATAAATTTAAAGCATGATAAATAAATTATTTTGCAAACATTTCTTACAAGTTCTTTCATGAGGTAGAGTCCATTTATATTAAGAAAATTATATTAAAATTTATTTGCTGTTTCTGTTTGCATAATACCGATTTTTATAAAAACGTTGTTTGTTTTCAATTACTGATAAAACTTCAATCAGACATATATACTTTTATCATTAAATGAGCGTATTTATTATATATTTAATATAATAATTTTAAAAATTCTAAATTAAAATTTATATAAAAATTGTTTTGGAATTGATATTTTCCATTGGCTATCATCCACGTTTATATTAAATTAATTATATTTTACCGAAATATTATTATTTCAGTTTTTTCTCCAAAACAACATACTGAAGTTGCGTTCAATAAATTAATACAAGGAATAATTAAATTGTGAATAATTATTTGAACTTCAAAACATGTCGCTTAACTTTTAAATACTGTCGGATCCCGATTTAACGAACCCCTATCTCACGTAATTAGTAAATTTTTCTTCTTTCTCCGATTACAATAAAAGTAAAAACCACTATTTAATGAATTATAAACCCATATTTAACGAATTATTTCAATTGTTGATATTTTTTTGATTAGCTTGTAATAAAAAATTTGGCTTTTTTTTTTCAAATGATATCCTTTTTGTCCGGAACAGACAGAGGATTTTTCTTGTAAGCACCAAATTTCGACTTGAAAGAATGCGGAACATTATTAGACTTGACAGGTGCAGATAAGTCATGAGTGTAACCTATCTTGTCAGTTTTGAATAGGACAGGAAACTCCTTTCTTTTCTCAACCCAGTCCACAAATCAAAGGATATTTTAAGATTTTAACGGTTATGTTACATTTGATGGACGAACTGCCTATCTGTGCAACTGAATTCAAGGAATTGTTGATTTGTCGGAGTCAACGAATATCGATTCTGATGCAGAAATTGATAATGAAACTATCATCAAAAGTCTTACATTTTCTAATGTTTTACATTACTTGGAAGTGAGAAAATACCTTTATGCAGTAGGATGTTAATGACGCAGTATTTTCTTCTCTGTACAAAGAAGAAAAATAACTCTTTCGAGTCAGGTAAAAAAAAAAGTCAAACATCTGTTAGTCATTATTTTAAAATTTCCTGTTAACTAGTGAGTAGTAATTCACTAATAGTACGTTTAGCTGTTGAATAGAAAGCGTGTTATTTCTAATTGGAGATATTTTTTTTTGTGTAAGAATCTTACTGCTGAATTTCCTAAAGATAGGTGTAAAAAATTTGCATTTTGTTTGGACCCCAATATTGCGAATAACAACCGATTTAACGAACAAAATGTTCCGATTCGATGAATTCGTTAAATCAGAGTCCTTATGATTTTTAAACGTAAACTTTTAGAGGTAGAAATTCTTTGCTGTTTTTTTTTTAAAGATTACTGAAGAAAACTGAGAATAAATGCAATGCATATATCATTTAATACACAATTTTCACACACACACACACACACAGAAGCAGCATACATAATCTAATATTTTCTATGCTTTAAAAAACAGTTTATTCGTAGAGTAAATTTTTCATTAATATTTTTTAACCATTTTTTTTCTAATGAGGCTGCGCATACAAGGACAAACACACACACACATTGGTATTTCAGATGAACACTGAAGATTTTTATTTCTGTCTTATCCGCTTATGAATAACGGAAATGGCTATAAGAATATCTTTTTCCCCAATGGGATGTGTATTGGTATTTTTATCTTTGCAGAACTAGTACATTCCCCAGGTGCTGGTATCACTTTTTAGCGCGGCACCACGTCAACAAAAACCAATTACCGCAAGTACGCCCAACGAGAGGCACCTGAGCTCTTGACGACCCTTCCCCTACAGGGCCTTTAGTGGTACTGGCCTCGATCTCATGACGTGCCACCCACGATCCGATACCTTGACTACCAGGCTACTACGCATAGGCCGGGGTTGAACCCGCAACCTTAAGGGCAGAAGGCAGCAACAAACCACCACTCCATTTGCCGACTTTTCATTAACATCAACAAGAATATTTTCAACAAGTTCGATTTCCAGTTAAAATTCCCTTCCGGTTTTGAGTGGAATCTTATACATTCAACGATTACAATATGTTAAATTGCTAACATTGTTTGTAAGACCTAGCTCCTTTTTTTAAAAAAATCATAAACAGTTTTTTTTAAATTTATACTTTAAAGAAGTAATGAAATTAACTCTTTTGCTGAAATGCTTATTTTTCAAAGAATTGCTACAAAGCTTTAAATTTGAAGGTATACACAAGAAAATTATTAAGAAATATGCTTAGATCTGATTATATTTTTACTAAAATTAAGATTCTTATGTTTTGATATGTACAATATGAATGAGACCAGAAAGAACATATTTGAGTCAAATCTTGATTATAGAACAAAAATTTTTATTTAAAAAAATTATTATATTTTTTCTCCTTATCAAGCTTTAAACATAGTACAATCCTAAAACAACGAGCAGCAGTATTCTCATCAAATTATTCAATAATAAAATTTATTTGAACTTGACTGGATGAATAGGAAGTATTTTATAAATAATTAAAAACTTGAACAAAATAAAAATATATAGAGAGAGTTAGCTAATAGTAGGAATCGAAAAATACATAAATGATAATATTTATTTCAATCTGTATCTCAGTTTTTGCATTCAAAGATTATTTCTTTGTATTTATAATAACTAGTAACTGAAAAGATTATTTATGGATTATTTTCTGGTATTCTGTTAGTATTTATAATTTTTCTGTAAAATATTTTTAAAATAAAATAATTATTTATGCTAATAACTTTTTAAATATAAATGAATTCATTAACTTAAAAACCGAAAATAGTTTAAAATGCTATAAAACTTTTCTATATAGATAATTTATTACAATCCTGATTATGAAACAAAGATATTGTTACAACATCGGGTCTGTGGAATTTATGCTATCAGTTTAAAGTATGAATCACTTCTTTAAGGCGATGAAGAATTTATTGTTGAAAAAACAATCTTTAAAAATACGGGATACAGACATAAAATTTGCACAATAAGTCCCAGAAGTTTTTCACTTTTTCTACAGAGATTTACTTACACAACTGTCATATTTAAAA